>RJWM01004627.1:0-99453 GCA_004363535.1 Dasyprocta punctata | reverse complement strand
CCTTTTACCAACCCAGCATACATATTGCGTAATATATATATTCCAATGTTTTCTTTCACTTATAGTTATTTATCGATTCCCATTCATATTCCAGAAGGAAATAACAAATGATTGCAAATATATATGCTATAATTGTGATAAACTATAACCCAGTGGATGAATTCATGCTGGAAGAGTGTGTGTGAAAGAATAGTGATTCTATAGGTGCTCCTCTCTCTGAAGAGTACAGGAACCTGTTGCACCTTTTCTGTAAAGGAGTCAAGCGTGAGCATTCTCAACCCACACACAGAGTAAATGGGTTTACAGATTTGCCTTTAAAGGCAGAGACAGGATGTGCATGAGTCATCCAGGAAGACAAAAAAAAGTGGTAAAAATTTTCAGTGTTGAGGAAAAAATAATGCAGGTTTCAAGATTCTCTTCTGACCTGATTGGTGTGGTCTACATGCAGTCAGAATACAAAAAAAAAAAAAAATACATATTGCTGCGTCATTATCCCAAGCTATAAATAAGTGAAGGGAAAATTGGGCAATATACTGTGCCTGAATGCATGCCCAAATTGTGTAGGGTTGAGACAATGACTGCAATTGTAGGATATCATTTCCCCACAGTCGGGGCACATCTTTCCAGTAAGGCTGACATACTTCTCTGTGTAAGAGTTGAAACTCCAGCTTATGAGGGCACATTTAAGAATGTGCCTCTCTTGCAAAAAAAGGAAGAAAACCAAGAGATGGAGAAGAAAGAGAGACTGAAAGAATTTTAAAAAGAATTAGGATGATATGTATATGTACTGACTCCCTACGATGACTGATGAAAGTAATCTTCATGTACTACAATCATGTTTTAATAAAATTAAACTAAGTTAAATTAAAATATACCTAAATTGTGAATCTGAGAGACTTGGCATCATTTCAAAATCTTCACTGCCAGTTGTGTGATTGGTGAGAGAGAAAGACTGGTTTCCATTTGCAAAGATTACAGTATGGATTACACTGAAGTGTTGAAGCAATTTTTGATATCCATTATTTTTAAACAGCATAGAAAGAAGAGTGAATAAATCTAACAGACTAAAGTATTAATCTTCTTCCATCAGCTTTAATGTAGTAAGGCAAGGTACTTTCTGCTCTGTAAAGAAAATTTCATCAGAGATTTATTTTCAGATGATCAGCATTATTAGGAAAGCAAGAATAAAAACAAAATCCTATGAACACCTGCTATAAGAGTTCTTGCTGTTCCGTGGGCCTGACTGTATTTCAGGAAAAATCACATTTCCCATGTGCAGATTCATGTGCACCATATCCTGGCCAACCTTGTAAAACACAGGCATTGCACAGACACTTTGAAGCATATGATTGTGCTCAACCCTTCCCTGGAAGTCTCTGTCTCTGTCTCTGTCTCCGCCTCTCTCCATCTCTTTCTCTCTCCCTCCCTGCCCCGTTCTCCTTCCCAGATGCCATGACATCAGCATCAATAGCTGTGCTGCATCACATGATTCTTTACCAATGAAGGCTAAGAAATAATGAACCCAACTAACCATGGACTCATCCTTCTGGAACCATGAGCCAGAAAAACAAATTTTCCTCCTTGAAGTTGACTTTTTTCATGTATTTTGTCACAGCAAAGGAAAGTTCACTAACATTGCTCTTCTTGAAAACCAAGCAACAACCCCACAAAGCCAGACTCTTCAAAGCAGAGTCATACTGAAAGTGAATCCTCAAGTTCCAGCCCTCAGTATGGGCCAGAGTTAAATAGTGCCTACTGTGAACTCTTCCAAGTTTTCTGACTCTCAATAATGTAAACAAAATAAACTGACTATTTTGAGATATCAGTTTTAGTAGAGTATATTTTTACTGAGCAATTGTTAAAACCGGGACAGCGGCTCTTTCTTTTATCACTTCATGTGCTTTAGTTCATAATCTTTCAAAGAGGTCTATGATTTATAATTCTTGTTTGAGTGACGGTTCTCTTTTATGTGAACTTGATTATTTCTGCAGTTTTGGATTTGCATTCATTTTTAATTGAAGATGACTTTACTTATTTACTTACCTATTTACTGATTCATTTAATTTTTAAGAGACACGGGTATCTGAAAGCTCTTTTGCTCCCAATACAAGCCAAAAACATTCTCTGCTTTTTATTTATTGCTGTGCTAATTTTATATGCAGCAACTTATACCTAGAGTGTTGCAAGCCTTGCACCTGGCTATTTCCTACATTTCACTGGAGGATCTGTTTCATAACAACCACCTAGATATTTCACAGTGCTGGTATGTATCATTTCTCTAATCTTTTTGCTGTGAGAGCAGAACTTCAAGAAATTCATCTTTAGACAAGGATTGTATTTTAAACACCTCTCTCCACCCTCAGTCTGTGCAGGACCAAGGATTTTCTCTTGGCTGCTCTTTGACTAATTTCTGAGGCACCAGCCTTTAGACCTTATTATGGGGAAGAGACTACACTATAACCAGGGTGTCATTCCTCTGTTTTTCGACTTCTCTCACTTTTGCCATCGGATTTTCTTTCTTTCAAGTGTGACAATAGACTTATTAAAATGATTTTGAGAAATTCATCAACAATGCATCGTAGATGTGCCTTCAGGATGAGTGTCACTTCACCCCATGTTATGACTTGCATCTAAAAGGTCCCCTAAAATTCTCGTTTTTCAGTGGTGAACTTTTTGGAAGGTGACTGGATCACAGGCCATGTACTCATTACCACATTCATCCATTCATGAGCTCATGATTGACTCTGCTATTGGAAGGCGGGACCCAATTAGAGGTTGGTCACCAAAGTCATGGCCTAGAAGGGTCTAATTTGTCCTCAATTTCTCTATCTCTCTATCTCTGTCTCTCTGTCTCCATCTCTCTCTCTCTCTCTCTGTGTCACTCTGTTTCTCTCTCTCTCTCCTCTCTCTCTCTCTCTCTCTCTCTCTCTCTCTCTCTCTCTCTCTCCCTCTCTCCCTCTCGGCTGTCAGTGTTGAGCAGTTTGCCTCTCCCATGCCTTCCACCATGCTGTTTCTGCCTTGGAACCAGTCGACTTTCAACTAAACCTTGAACTAATTTAAACCTCTTCTCCTTTAAATTGTGGCTGTCAAGTGTGATGCCAGACTAGAAAGCTAGGATGCCTCAACAATTAAGAAAGACTATCCTAACAACACGTCACGCCCAGAGATGTGACTCGATCTAATCTTAACACATCAAACGCAGTGATGGCCCACTTTACCTCTGTTAAATATTCACACTCCCACAAGAAAAACAATTAATATTTAAACATGTATCTGATTTACTTCACCTAAAATTGTGTTTTCAAGGGACATCCAATTACCTAGAAATGTCTCAAATTGATCCTTCTTTATGCAAAGTAGTACTCCATTGCATATAAAGACAGCATTTTCTTTATTCATTTACCTGTCAAAGCGCATATAGGCTGTTTCCAAAATTTAGCTAAAAGGTAAATGAGTACCAAAATGGAGGATATATATTAAGAAGTAGGAAAAAAGAGTTTGAATAGTAACAGATACAAGGGAAAGGGAGAAGGGAGAAAAGGATGGGAATAAGCGTAAAAAAATAAAAAGAGAAAGGAAGGAAAACAATAAAAGTTTTGTTTTGTAAATAGAAGAGGAAGAAGGATAGGAGCGAAGGGAGGAGAATGGCAAAAAAAAAAAAATTAAAATATATTCTGTGCAGATACAAAGTCCCTACGATGAACGTGCATGATGTATGTCAAAAATGTACCAATAAAATTAATTTATAAATATGCAAACTCTACCTGCTAGCGCAGACCCTAGCTCCCAACCCTGTATCAGAAGTGATTTATTCACCCAATTTTACTATGCACAGAGACTCATGGTGTAATTTTTACTTCATGTCATTAACAATGGAAATTTACTGAAAAAAATACACATTTTTAAGTTTTCCTTTTGTATTTAAAGAATATTTGACAGAAGTTATATATGACTAAAAATATATATTGTCCAAAAGTAACTAGAATTTATTCTGCATTTGTTTTGTGAGATTTTACTGTTGATGCAATATGTAGTTTTAATGTTTATCATTGATTTAAATCTTTATAACTATGTGTAATTCTATTTGTTTTGTAAGACTCATAATCCCATAGCTTTGTTGAGAAAAAATTTATATGCCATCAGACTCTCTTGTTTTATATGTACAATTCAGTAATTTTTACTAAGTTTTTGTATTACTTGGCCATCACTGTGATGTAATACACAACTTTCCACCTTTCCAGAAGGAAATTTCACATTGTCAAAAATAGACCATTTCTATCAACCTCCATCCCCACCCCAAGAACCATGCTCCCACTAATCTACTTTCTCTTTGTATAAACTGCTTACTCTGGACATTTTATATGAATGCAATCATATAATATGTGATATTTTTAGCCTGCCTCCTTTCCCTTAGCATAATAATGTTTGACATATATCTATATTTTTTCCTGTGTTAGTGGTTTGTTTCTTTTTACCATCAACCGTCCACTTAAGCACATATGCCAATGTCCTCTTTAAAATTCTTACCAGCAAATATTAATTGATCAGATTAGGAGGGTCTCCGGTGTGTTTCCATCCCCGGATGCCTGGTGCACTGACAGTGTCCATCAGTCCTTCCGCCCGGGCTTCCCACCTCAGTCACCTCTTGAGGGACATTGTAGTGATATATATTTAAAACATCAAACATTGTCATAATTCCAAAAGTACACTGAAGTGTGTATTCCTAAAAATGTCTCCTTTGGTCTCTTTATTCTAACACAATATCTTTATATGATCTAATTAGTTATTGTTCATTCTATCCTTCCTCTTTTACCAATTTAAATGTGTATCTACACGCATGTATGTGTGAATGTCTGTATGTCATCTTGTGATATTTTCATTCAATCTTTGCCCATTTTTTCTTCTAGGTTTTTATTTTCATTCTAAATTTTGACATATTCTTCACAGAATGGATATATTAGACCTTTGCATTATATGTTACCAGCATTTCCTCCTAATTAGGATTTGTGTTTTATTTAGGTTTGCTTATGTTGCTATTTTGAAAGGCCTTTGTTGTTGTGTTTTGTTTTTGTTTTTGATTTCTGAGACAGGGTCTTGATATGTAGTCCAGGCTGGCCTCTAACTCACAGTAATTCCCCTGCCTCAGCCTCCAGAGTGCTGAAATTTCAATGTGCACAACCGTGCCTGGCCTCAAAACTCTTTTTTAATGTAGTCAAATGTACTTCTTCTGAAGCCATAATCGAGTCCTAGAAACATAGCATTTGTCTGATTTTCTTTGAATTAGATTCATATCTTCTAATATTGTCATGGAGGTATATTATTTTACACTTGAGTCTCTGATGCATTTTAAGTAAATTAAATTTCTACATGTACCAAATTTGATTTCTGATCATTGTATTCTATTCAGTTACTTTCTTTATCCATATAACACAAACAGACTTAATTATAAAAGATTCACAGTATGGTTTTAGACCTGGTATTTCTAATTTGATTCCATTTTTTTTTAGGTTATCCTCATTAATTCTTGCATAAGCATTGTTCTCTGTAAACATTAATGTCAAATATTTAATTCCAACACAAAACTTCTTGTTTTTTTTTTTTTTGAGGGGAGGGGATGTTGTATTAAATTTAACATTCTAAATTTTATAGACTGATGTATTTATGATAATGTGTGATCCTCTTCGACTACTTTGACCAAAAGAATTAATGAACAAATAAAATCTGCTTCAATTAACCAATAGACAAATATAAAACCTCTTCCGATTAGATTTACTGAGTTTCCTTTATTTCACTATCTAAGCAAGCAAGCATCAGGGTCTCAGTACAGTTGTCACTTGAAGTCTGCCCGTGCTCTGCAGAACTTGCAGGACCTTGATGGATCAATACCTTACTAATCTATCAGGAAATGAACTCGAGTTGTCTTCTTTCTCAAGGGAATGTATTCTCCACAGATCTGCATGGTTTTTAATTGTCCCTTACAACTGCCTGTTCTTTTAGCTCCCAACACATTTTCAAACTTGATTGCCTAACTTCGTAAAATTATAGCTTGCTTTGCAGTTTTTTCTCTAAAACAAATTATTTTCAGCCATCTTTTATTACTCTTGATCCTCTATTATTATTCCAACATATTTTAAGATTCCCTTTGTGTGTGTGTGTGTG
This sequence comes from Dasyprocta punctata, assembly GCA_004363535.1. Classification (NCBI taxonomy): domain Eukaryota; kingdom Metazoa; phylum Chordata; class Mammalia; order Rodentia; family Dasyproctidae; genus Dasyprocta; species Dasyprocta punctata. The sequence continues at coordinate 93,294 of RJWM01004627.1, read as the reverse complement.
TGTGTTACTGCAGACTGAACCCAAGCCCTACCTTGACCTATATTTCCACCCTTTTTTATGTTGCAATAAGGTTTCCCTAAGTCTCTGAGCAGCCCACACTGAGGTCAAACTTACCGTCGACCAACCTTTGCCTCCCAGAGTACTTGGATGACAGGCATGCAATGCCACTCTGGATTTATTTACCTTATTTGTTAAAACCTTTATTTTCTAAAAAATTTTCCTGTACATTTCCACTGTTTTTAGCAGGAATTTGTCACTGTAAAGAAAAAGAAACTAGAGATGATGAAGACCACACATTTCTTCAGAAAGCAAAACACTTTACAAAACAGAGGCCTTAAATATATGGCTTTTCGTACCTGACCTAATGTATGTAGCCGATATTAGGCTGTTCAGGTTTTCTACCTCTTTGTCTCAGCTTTGGTATGTTCTCCTTTTCAAGGAATTTATTCATATTGAAATTTATTTTTTCTAATTTTGTTATAATAGAATCTATTTTACTGCTTGTAATATTGCATTTTCTTTAAAAACTTGAATTCTGCGATTATTGAGATTTGGTTCAGTCACACATACAGAAACACAAATACACATACACACACACCTATTAAATAGGTCCAATTTATTAGCTATGCTTTTGAAATCTACCATCCACTCACCTATTTTTCCTCTTAATAATGCAGTCAGCTACTGAGCTACCCTCTATGTGAAGCTACGCTTTCCTCTTTTAGTTCCTCTAATTTCAGTTTCAGATTTATCAAAGCTGTGATACTGCATACATGACATGGTGATATTTTATTTACCTAACCCTTCTTCCCTCATTACTCACCTTGTTAAAATTCATCAAATATATTTTTACTATTCATTTTCCCAGAATTACATTCATTACACATTATTTGATGCTCTTTTAATAGTTGCCTTGGAAATTACAATATGTATTCAGAAACCAGGCTACACTCTTAAGGTCAAGTAGTTCTATTTGTTTAATTTCTTGTTTCTGGTGGCTTTTAAGATTTTCTTTTTGGTTGGTTTTCAGCAATTTGGCTGTTCAATTTGTTAATTACTTCCAATCTTTTTTTCCTTTTTAAAAATCTTTAAACAGGTTTTATAGTTCCTTTCAACAGAAATGCTGCATAAATATGTTTCTAAAATAAACATGATGAAATAGAAAATCAATTACAAATACAAGAATCCAATCACTAAAAAATGTACAATGAAGTAAGTGCTTTATTAACAGTATACTAAATAATAAAATATAGTGTTGGCTCTGGTTTCTACTGTAATTTTAAAGTAATTATGGGTCAGTGATAATGTGAGTTTTGGAAATAAATATAAATAAGAAACACAGGTGATCATATGTAGCCTCCTTAGCTCTCCCTGCACCTTCTGCCCCTTCTCCTGGCTCCCATCTTATGGTCGAACAAAGAGTGTCCACTCTAGTTCTCATTTTTTAAAAAAATCTACAAATGACTCAAGAGTGCTATTTAAAAAGCGGGGAAAAAGCAAGGGTGACTGACTGTAGCTAGCAAACTGTGTCTAACTGTGGTATCCCCATTTTCCTGAACATGCTTTGGATGCTCCTATCTCAAAAAAATTTTTACTATTGAAAGACTTTTGAAAAAATACGCTTTGCCCTTTAGCTAGTGTATAGTGACATGATCAATACATTTTTAAAAAATTTAAAGATGAATTCTAATAGTGACAAACGCTCAGATACTTCTTGGGATGTCTGCTTGCTTACAGTTATAAATGAAGGAAAAGCCAAGTTTCCATTAAAGACTGTAAGAAAATGTTTCCAAGCCTTGCTATACTGTACATTACCTAATTTTCCCCAAGCAAAGAATCCATAGAGAAATAGAAGACAACTTGCGACGGCCCAGCCTCTGGAAGTGAGTGACTTTGGGCACAGAGGGCTGCCCCATGGTGGATACTGAGGGTGACATAGCAAGGGCAAGGTCCTGCCGGGTCTCCTGCCACCTATGTGACCTGAGGGTTAACCCAGAAGGTGACCAGAAAACACCATTGGCTGTCGGGTGGAGCGAGCTAACGTTACTAACGTCATGGTAAATACTTTACCTTCAGAATGATCCCTGAAGGCCAGACTGTACTCACACTATCTCTAGAAAACAAAATAAATATAAAGATCATTAGCTATTATACCCTCAAGAGATGAGAATTTCTCCGGGCAAAAATGCAAAGAATTTCCAACGTACCCCTCCCTGCCAGTCATGGGACCTGTTGATAAAACCAACAAGTGAATGTCTCCACAATTCTTATCACATAGCCAGCTCTATTTGGAATATAATTTTATTTGATTGCCATCATCCCAAACATTTTTTGGCAAATTGTGAGAAGGAAGGATCCTCAATGAAAAGGATTTATGATCTTTCATTTGAAAAATATTTTTTTCTTAATTAAGAATAGATTCAGCAAAACTACTTGCAGACAGTAATCTTGGCCCTGCTGTCAGATGCCATTTTGCTCCTGTTGGGCATCAGTTTCCACCTTCATTCTACCTTATTTCAGCTAGTTAAAAAAATTTTGCATGTAAGAAATTCAATGGAATATAATTACAGGTGTCTCCTAAGGGAATATGACACAGAAGGTCATTCCATAGGTTCTAAACATTTGGTTGAGACAAATGTTAGTTTGGCATTCAAGATTCAAATAGACATCGATTTAATTCATTTATATCATAGAAATACTGTGGAAAACTATTGTTCATAAGTTTTTTTGCCACCTCCAATTCTGATACATATCGTTGCCATATTGTCCAGTTTGGTTCGATTTTTTCATTTACTGACACAATATATCATGTTTTCAGTCATTATTTAATATCACTTCCAGTTAATACTTGTATCACACCGAAATTTTTGTTGAAATTTTGTCTTTTGGATAACAAGATACCTTGTACAGTCTGGCTATAGTCTGGCTATAATTTGTCTTGTTTTTCTTCAATTCAATGATTTTTTTCCTGGAGCTTGGGGATTGAATGCAGGACCTCACACACACTGGGCAAACACTCTACTATTGAGCTACATCCCCAGTGAGTGTGATGTTAATTTCTGAAACACCTGCCCTATGATTTAACAGAGTAAGGAAAAAAGAGAAGAGACATGCCACTGTGTCTCATCTGCATGCTACAGAAAACATGTCTAAAAGCAAGTTCATCCTATCATCCTGCATATATAAACAAATCCTAAATACAAGCCCTAAATTAGCTGATCCTAAATTAAAGCTATAAACAAGAGTTATAAATAAAAGATAAATGCATTTTTTTTACCTGCCTTTCAAACACCAGCTCAAATAATAAACTCCTGGAAAATAGTGTCAAGTTGATCTTAATTTCAGTATCAATTAAACAGTCAGTATCACAAAATAGTAGCTAACTCTCACACATTTAAAACTCGAAATGATCTAAGGTCAAATCTAACTCTCCTCACAATCAAATCGAAGAAGTTTATTCCAAGCAAGAGCAAAAAGAAGTAAAAAAGGTACATAGGATTAAGGTGAAAGTTGTCATATTCTGTGATGATAATTTTCAGTCACGTCGACTTTAAAAAATAGGCAGTTCTTTGTAAATGATTCTTTCACATGTTTTCTACCAAGTTGCCCCTGAGTAATTAGAAATCCATTAATAACGACACATTTTTATTTGTCCAGTAGAGGGCAGTGCTACATACGGAAATCAGCACCTTCCAGAGCTGGGTTCCTCCAGAGCTGGGAAATGAATGACCCCTTACTCCCGCACCTGGAACAGCCAGAGCTCTTGCCGCAGTAGAGACGAGGGTAAGCGGGACACACACATCGCCAAGTAACAGCTGCAGACCTGTGCGGGATTGGTAGCATATTATCAATCAGGAAGTCAAATACAAGTCAGATATTTGTCCTACAGAATTCATATTCAAGAACAGCATTAAAAATTATAAATTATCTCATTTTGGCTTATTTTACTTGTGCTGACTAGAAATAAAATAAGTGCAACTATTGAGAACCAGTGCCATGAGTGGCTTTGGGATATTCGATGATGTAACTTCTGCTTAGCAGATACATGATTGTCATTGACCCTTTACAGTGATTGATTCAGTTTAGACCCACTCTATAAACTTATCTATACAGCTCCTAAAAGTTGCTGTCGCTTTGTCAGTTATATAACTTGGACACATATCATCTGGAATAGAATATTTACCTTTATACATTCCTCTGCTAGTTCTTGTACAATCCCTATAAAAACTATCTGATTTATAGCTGTAGCAAGAAGGATAATGAATTATTTGAAAAATTTTCATTCTGGTTGTTTGGTCTTTAGGCATTCTTTTAAGAATTAAGATTTATGAAGAAGGAATTGTGCCTCCTGTGATGTGTGAAGTGTTAGAAATGAATATGCGATGAAGATACGGATGATGACATTTCCAAAGAATTCCGTGTCTGCTCCACTATTTATATTTTTACTGTATATCTAAAAAAGTTAAGTGTGAGCGTGACTTAAGAATTCCCAGCTAGTTTATTTTACAGCGCCAAAATCAACATCACAGTGCGTCTCTCTCCTTCCCAGCACTCTGCAGGCAGGAGAAGGAGTTGGTAGTTCAACGGGAAATTACCAGCCAAAATAGTTAGTTTAACAGAAGCATACTGAAATCTACAGAAATCTCTATATATTACTTCATATTTGATCATTTGAACCCCAAAATATGAATTCATATTCTTCTGCTACCATACTAACATTCACTATATAGACTATGAAAGGAGGAAAGAAAGGGCTAATCTGAATGATCAAAACTACTTTTAACCTTACAGTGAAATGTTCTTATTTTACATACAGGTTTTTCCACTTCAAAATAAGGTAATTGGTCACATGGTATCTTTCTCACAAGGTTGATGCAAGCCATCACCAGGAAATATATGTAAAACACCTGTCACAATGAGAGGAAGGTATTTGTTTACCAGGAAGTGCTGATGAATCTCACTAGTTTTTCAAATTACTTTTTGGTTTTGATGTTGGGCAAATTGTTAATGTCCTTGAATCTCTTATTTATCCCTCAAATTGTATTTACTGTATAATGCCCATCTATGTTACGAGTGTTATTATTTTGAAATAAAATCATAAAGGTAAAAAACTGTGCAAGTAACAAAGTGTTGTACAAATTTTAGGCTATATAATGAATTAAAAATATATACAGAGATCAAAACTGGCATGAGAAACACTCTAACGCATACCCCATTGTCTGCAGAAATTGTTGAGGAAGATCATTTTGAGAGAAGAGTTTGTGTTGGCTTACAAAGAACAGACCATTATTTAAAATTTTTATTTGTTTTGTGGAAATTATATTTAAATTTTCAGAGTGTTGTCTGAAAACTGATGGATCGACGGAGTGGATCAGAGCTAAGAGTGCTGACTCTATGCCTAAACAACACAACTTCCAACACACATTTACATTTTTACTTTTGCGATATATTGTATTTGGGAGGTTTTCATGGTTTTTTTGCTTTTTGTTTTCAAGCATGGAAGACATAGGTCTCTGAAGAGAGCAACAAAAATTTGGAAAGTTCAATCTTACACCTTCTGGAGGCTTCCTCACATGCCAGGTGCTATCAAGACCTAAGTCTCTCTGAGGACCACCACCAAAGAGAAGTGTCCAACAACACTGAGCCCTTACCCTCCCCTCTGTGCCTATGCACCAGACAGCTGGAGCTCTATGTGTCCCCTGGGTACCCACTTAGGACTGCTATCAACAGCTAGATGACAAAAAGGCAGTTTCTCTGCCTAAACAAACATTATTAGCAGGTGGGGGAATATTAGTAATACAGAAACAGACCTAGAGATCACATTGACCGTATTTAGAGATAGATAGGTAGATAGATGATAGATAGATAGATAGACAGACAGACAGATAGATAGATGATAGACTTGAAACTTTTGAAATTGGCAAAGCAGAGTCTTTACCATCCATAGCTCCTCACACTAATGGTCTATATTCTTGAGAACATGGACTAACAAAGTACTGATGAAGAGACTGTGTACCCTGATCAGGAAATGCCCCAGAGAAAGGCACCGTTAGAGAGCTGCATGAACTGTCCTCACAAAGATAGATGATGACATCAGATCTCTCAGTAAGTGCAGATGTTTAAAAATCACTGTGTCATTTTTAGCACATGCACAAGATACAGTTTTCCTTTTTACACTAAAATGAATGCCTGCCTTTCTTTCAGTTCCTGAGACACACAAGCTACTTCTTACCACAGTCCTTGTTCACTTCCGTCTGGTGCTACCTGCAGTGAGCTCCGCTGCCTGGTTATCTTATGAGTCACTGTGTCTTTACTTCCTGACTGGATGCACCGGAAAGGCCGGGTTGGTGGCTAAATAGTACTGGGTAAATAAAGTTGAGAGATGCAACCATTTTAAGTAAGGAAGCAAGAATTCGCTTTGTTAAAACTTTCAGCTTCCTGTGTCTCATTTTAAAAAATGAAAAAAGGACTACGGTTTGTTTTATGGCTAAGAAAGTAAAAAGGAAGCAAACCAAGAAGTCATAAGATATTGGAGGGCATATGCATAGTGGCATGTACGTGCCATGAAAAGGTAGAACAGTATGGTGATTTAGGGAGAAAAAATGATGTGGAAAAATAAATGGTAATTCCTATGGAGAGTTTCAAAAGATACAGGAGGGTTGAAAGGTAGGTAACAAAGTGAGATCAAAGCACTGTGGTATCAGCCCATACCTATTAAAGGAGGAAAGGTCTGCATGTCCAGAAAAATGAAAAAGGAACACTTGGTAGGAAAAATTTATGACAGAAGCATTCTCTCAACAGCTAAACAGAGATCCTCACCTATCTGGACTTCATCTGGATGCAGAATACAGTAACTTAATGAGATAGAACCAAAAACAATGAAGCTTATTCCATGGAAAGTCACCTACTCTACTGCTGTTTAGTACAATCGAGGATTCTGAACCAAAGAGTTCTGCATTTTCTCCAGGTAACCAGGAGCACTAGACGTGGTTTAGAGACTGAAACAAAGATCAACCCATGTCACCGAGTTTCACACCAACTATTGGGATTCTTAAGGGAATTTGTAATACAGCTTCTTCAGCATTTTTAAAGGAACAAGCAGTAAAATAGCCTTGTTTTACAAATACTCCTTCTACTAATTAAATCGTATTCCTTAAAACCATGCAAGTCTAATTAATTTTGATGATATTCCTTTATTCTTCAAAATAAGAAACAGATCCTACACTTATACTTACATTTTTCACTTGGTCTGAATCCAAGTACAGCTCTTTGTAAGTTATGTATAATATAAGCTAAAAATAATGTCTGGGTATTTGTTTCAGAACAGAAGGAATTCTAGACTAATGTGACAAATGGCACTCCCCCAACTGCACCCAGAGCTATTCCATTTTGGTTATAGAGTCAGTTCCAAGACTAGATAGAGACTAAAATCTCTGTCTCCGTGCACTTTAAGTTGATGACATTCAAAGTTGTGATCAGAATACACTTACTACTATGTGCTTTGCTCCGCGGGTGTGGTGGTGAATTCCAAATCATTTCTTTTACTTCACTTACTTGAGTAATATTTGAATGACCCAACCTAGGTGAAAGGTATTGAAACAAGAGTTATGCAGAAGGAAAAAATGCAGATAATACATGATCTTGGTATCCAGTTGTTTCATAAAACACTAATGGAGTGGTATGGTGTTCACTTTTCCCTTCTTTTACAGTTTTTCATAACTTCTTGACATGCACATAGATATTGTTGCAGTGCCCCAAAAGGAGTAGAGAATTACTATCACTCAGATAACTAACAATTAAATAATATTACAATTGATTTTATTAATGGTTAGTTTATATAATTTTCTTTCAATATTCCTATCCAGTACAGCCATGTCTTTGATTAGAATTGCAATAGTAGTTTCTAAATGGTAAGGTTTTGTTTCTAAAGAACATCAAGAACACAAAATATTTCATAATGTTTTAAGCATTTTTTTCAAATGTCTGCTTCCATAATTTTAGATAAATCTTTTCACCCAGTACAGTGTTATCTAATAGTCTGCAAAAAGAATAGGTATCATGGTACAGTCAAATGTACCATCCTATGTGTCAAAGCTAGAGCCAAAAAGTAGTTAGATCCACCAGCACAGTGAGGGGGTAGATACTTTGGAAATAGTAGGGAGTGGGTGTTGAGTAATCACTGGAATAATGAAGAGCTCAACAGTCATTTGCTGACAGGAAAGTTGTCCAAAGTGGGGGAGTATTTTACTTTGGGTTAGAAATGGGTTGGCAAGAACTCAGCTCTGAACTGGCAAGCCCCATGGATACTCATTAATTTTAATTGAATGAATTCAATGTCCAGCCTAGATACAATTTTTCAAATCCAATTAATGAGGTACTTAGGTGTTAGGCAAAGTCACTGCAAGGCTTCTAGCTAATTTTAAGAATTTCAAAGATGGGCAAGATGCCTAGAAATTATAAAGAAGTCAATGCAGTAATTTTAGTTGCAAAAAGAAAAATAGACGATATTGTATGGACTAGGAAGTTCAACTTATTTATATATTTGTACACAAGAAATCTGAATAAGAAATGTCAGATTTTAAACACCTGGGTAAGAATAGGATAATAGGAAAAAACCGCTGGCTAAGAAAGAAAATATACATCAGAGTCATTGTATTTCACACTGTGAATAAGTGCCAAAATTAACATCCTTTCTTGAGATCACCTTTTATTTTTTCCAATATTATCCGACTTGTTGAAAATGTTAATTTTTTTCTTCCTTTGGCAAACTCTTAATACTTTCCCACCTAAAATGACCCATTGTTTATGTTTAACTGCAACTCTCTAGACTAAGTTTTGCTGCAAGTTTGACATTGCACAGAATAGCATCCAACTTTTAAAATTCTACCACCACACACGCCAGTGCTACATAATATGCTATTTAAAATAAATATATTCACATGGCTTTACTTGTTCAGCTTCATCTTCACATTCCTATATGCAAAGTAGTGTTGGCTTTGAGAAGTTAATATGAAGAAAAGGAGTTCCTGTTCTCTGAGGTCTTGTGGTGGTGCTAAGTGAAGCTGAAAGAAGACTTGGAGAAGAGCGGAGCATAGTCTTTGGATGAATCAAGAAAGACTCCAAGCTCAGCCTTCATGCAGAGCAAGCAGAAAGCCAGAGACCACAGCAAGCCTGGGAGATACAGAGAACCTGGGGGAGGTTAGGGGAAGGATGGCCCTGCACTGAGTTTAACAGGTGAAAATGGCAGTGTATGGGAGAATGGATCCTGCTGGAGAGACTTGCAACAGGTCGGGGATGTCATGTAGGATATGAGAAGATGAACGTGGACCCCTAATGTGGAAAGGTAGTGTGTGACAAGGGCAGCAAATGATCATTAAACGGTGTAATAAACCCATTTCATGTTGCCCTGGCTACAGGCTTTGAGGACAGAGATACTGACCTCTGATATTCTCAGAAGACAAAGAGAAACGTTGCCAAATAAGAATGGAAATGTCTATTCTTACTGAGTTATATATATTGAATACATTATGTATTACAGTTATCAAGCTATGATGTGAATATTTTAGGAACAGAACCAGCCATGAACATAGTAATATTCTACGTGATCATTTGAAAATAAATACCAACATTTCTGATGTATGTTTGAGATTGAATTTAACTACAATCCAATTGAAAATCAAAACAAAGCAGCAAAGAAGGCTCTCATTTCTCTCCCATAGGACCTAGTGTCCTAGAGCAGGGAAAGCCAAGCGGAGGAGACATCAATTCTCCAGGACTGGAAGCTGGCAAGGCAGCCGCAGGGGCTGGAAGTCCTTCCAGGTCTCCACTTCTTTCCTGGCCCCTCTCATCCTCTTTTATTTAATGTCCTCCTTCATAGCAGCTTTGCTTCTTCATCTTTTTTTTCCCCCTACTGCCATATGGAAGATAGAAACAAATGTCCACTTCCTTGCCAAACTTACAGATGTGGATGGACCAAAAGTATGAGGAAAATACTCATCGGACTGGGCTTGGCTGATACTGCACAGGGGGATTCAGTGCGTCATATGCATGGCTGTCTACGGCCTCTGCTAAATTGAAGAAGAAAAGACTGTATTATGAAACGATCACTTTCACTTTTCATAAATGATGATTTTACATAAATCTTAAATGTGGTACAATTTTTTCTCATATGCATGAAGTGCCTGGATTAAACTCTCTGGGAATGAAGGTATGAAATCCTTGTTAAAAATCTAGAGTAATTGGAAGGATTTGGTCAAGTACCAACCTGAGAGAGACACAGTTGTAAGCCATCGGAATCATTTGGGACAATGCGTAGGTTCTACCTGGAGTCACCTCTTTTTCCCTAAGAGGAAGGCTTCTGATCTCTGCATTTGAGCAACGGTGAGGTGGAGAGCCAGAGGGCTGTGATTCTTCTTCCGCACTTGTCCTCCGTCCTTGTGGTTCCTCCGCAGGTGCTTTGCCATCCAGACTTTTTCTAACGTTGCTCGGGGACAGGACTGCTGTGAGCGGGGGCAGCACTGCTCCGCCAGCTTCTTGCGCAGCACTTTGTTGCTGACCCGTCGTCTGCGTACCTTCCTTCTGCTGAAAACAGTGCCTCCTGGGGCGGGGGGGCGGCGGGAGTTGAAAGATCAGCGCTAGTCCTACTGTGCTAACACCCAGCAGGGAGATAGACATGAATGGAAATAAATTTATTTAAAAAGTTTTTAAAACCTTTGATTTAGAGAGTCACTCAAATGAAAAGTTCATGCTACCATGAATTCAGGCTAAAATTTGTGATATATTCATGGAAAGTCAGGGAAGTAGGTAATTATTTTGATCTGGGTCACCAAGATCAAAATCTTTGGTGTTTTTCCTTTAATTCTGAAGCACAGATAGAGGATAAAATAATTTTAAGAAAGTATAAAAGTATAAGCTAGCATATGATCATATATGTACGTGTCCATTATCAGTCAAAAAATAAAATCATCTTACAGAAATAGAAAAACATGAAGAAGCTTAGAATTCATGGATCCAACAGGAAACAATGCTGAGGAATAAATTCAGCCTTTTACTGGAAGCAAAGGTGGGTAGGAAACCTATTATTGTATGGGTCAGGGGTACAATGGAATTGGTATTAGAGAAAAATACATTTGATTGGATCTTACAACGTTTCTCTCTGAATAACTTCAGAGTCTTATGCTATACACATGTATGAACTCCCAAGCTAAGGCTATAAGGAGTGAAAGCATGAAGTATTATTCTGCCTGAAAATCTACAGTCAAAGTAGGCATTGACATAAAAAGTTGTGACTATGATGTTGCAGGAAGAGGAAGAAGAGTTTTAATGATAAATAAGGGAGTTTAAGGAGATAACAGTCGAAGTCCAGATTTTGGTTCCGATACTGGCTATGCAATGTACAGGGACTGCTATGGTTCTCTGTGTCATTCTCGTTGTCACTGACAAGAAATCACTATCCTAGAGAGCAGAACCCTCCCCCACTGCATAGCATCTCTAGTGTGGGCATACAAAGGGATGTCCAGGTGCCCTGGTGTGCAGACCACTCAGTAAGTCCTTCCCAGCAGCCCTTCGTGAAGTCAGTGGAAAAGATGTCAAATGCAGCTATAGTTCTGCAAGCTTCCAGGACCATATGGTCCCAGGTTGTAATTCTCGGGTGATCTCTGACTTAATGGATGAAATCTCAAGGGATACAAAGTCAGCTTGATCTTCCAGAGTCATCATAATTATAACTTCTCTCAGATCATCCTAGGATAGCGTTAAACTGAGAGAACTCAAGGATATACTGTTTGGTAAAGACTGACAGTAAATTAAGCAAATCTGTCCAATGATGATTCATTCTTTTTGCTTTGCTTTGCAATTTTAAAGGATTTTTAAAGATTTAGCTATGTATCCAAGATAGTATGGCTACTTTCATTGGAAGGAGAGACCCAGAGTTTTTCTAGCAACTTTCCAGTCAGTCCTCACTCTTCTCACCTGCCCTTCTCAGGTCATCTGGCCTGTTGCTAGGGTTACAACTTGCCAACCACAGTTAGTTATTTTCCCTGGCAAGGCACTGCCATTCATCTACGATATGAAACCTACTTCATAGTGTTAAGCAGAGACAACTACATTCTCTCTCTCTCCTGAATCTGATCCCAACCACATGAGTTGGAAAGAGGACTTCAGCAGGTAAGTCAGCACTCTTTGAGAAGAGGAGTGGCTTCATGAAGCACAGGCACAGGAAAGCAGAAGGAAGGTAAAGACCCAGACATAGTGGGAAGGAGAGAGAAAGACCCATCATAGATGCACGGGGACAGGGACAGCTCAAGAGTGGAAGAGATGAAAATAAAAATGCGATCCTCATTTGTTCACGCTGCTGTAACACAATAAAACAGATAGATGGTTTGGGCAGCTTATAAACACCGAGTTTCACTCATAAGTCACGGGGCTGGGATGTTTATGCGGGTTGAAGGGGGCCCTGTTTTGGGTCAGGGATTGCTGACTTCCTATTCTTATTCTTCCCACTCTGCCCTCCCACATCTTCGCACTCTGGGACTTCTCATAAAAAGACAGTAATCTGCTTCTCACATCCCTCCCTTATGCACAGTTACCCTTGAAATGCCTCCCTCCTTAAGTTGTCATCTCAAAGGGTTAGGATTTCCACATAGGAATTTTAGCAGAACACATTAAGATCATGCCAACCGCTAATCTACAGAACAGATTTATAAGCATTTCTGCATTTTATTAGTCCCTATTGGCAGCACATACTGTTTATCTTCCTTGTGTGGAGTACTATGTGTAAGTGACAAGTTTTAATCTCTTTGTTCATCCCCTTTTCCTCCATCCCTCTTTCCTCCATCTCTCTCTTTTAATTAATTGTGTGTTTTATTAGCACATGCTTGCAGTGTGTATTGGGTGATACTATGTCCCCCCAAGTCCTCATATGCTTTTGATGGGGCTAAGTCTGGCATTTGTGATTGGTTTGTTGCCTACGGCTGGGGTTGGTGATGTGAGTGCTGCACCGGGGTGGAGCCGAGATATAGTGTAAGGGAGGGAGGTGGGCCTTCCTCATTCCGGCTTTCTTTCTTTCTGTCTCTCTCTCTCTCTTTCTCTCTCTCACCAGTGTGCCTTGCTGTTGCAGCAGCTGTGAATGGCAGCCCCACCACACCACGCTGCCTTGGAGCCAACTGAGTATGGACTGAAACTCCCAAGAAACTGTAACTCCTTCCCTAATTTTGGCATCAGGTATTTTGTCTTGGCAACCAGTGAAAAAGTAACAGACACAGTGCACTCTGATTACATTCATAGTGGAGGACTGCATACGTAACACTTCTTAATTCCAGTTTGTCCTCTTCCCATCCTTCCCTGGTCTTCTCTCTTCAACTCTTGATCCCCTTCCCATCTGAGAAAGATCTATCTCTCTACTTCCTGTTATCTATTGTTTTATTTTGCTCTTAATTTATAATTTGAATTTTTCATATACTAGAAGCTATGTGAAATTTAAGCTTGTGTGTATGATTTATTTCACTTGAAACTATTGTTTCAATGTGCATCAGTTTTCCTACAAGTGACTCAAGTTTATCTTTCTTTATGGCAGAGTAGTACTCCACTATGTGTCAAACGGAATTTCCAGTTTCAGGATTTCTGAGGACTCTCCATACTGATTTCTACAAAGGTTACACTAGTTTACATTCCCATCAACAATGCAAAGCATTCCTTTTTCCCTGCATATTTGTTATTATATTATGTCTTCATGATGGCCATTATTTCTATAGTAGGTATAGTCAGTGTTGTTTCAATTTGCATTTCTGTAATGGCCAAAGGTGCATTTCTTCATTCAATTTTTTTTAGAAATAGAAAGAAAGTATTCATTACTTAGCTTCAGAGAAGTTTAGGCAAAAGAGACAAAGATGTAGAACTCATGCAAAGATAAGCAAACAAAAGCAAAATCAAGGGATCGTCAGTACCTGAAGGACGTGAGGCAGCAGCCTGAGCTCAAGCCCCTGTGACATTCCATGACCTTATGTTGATGCCTGAGACTGCTAAGGAATTCTTGCAGTGAGTCCCCTCCTGGATTTTTAGGGATTTTTTTTTGTTTTTGTTTTTGGGTTTGTTTTGTTTTGTTTTGTTTTGAGCTACTTCAAGAGAGTCTCACAGCTAGCAGAAAAAAGTCATGTGGTAATTAGCACCTGTTTGTTTTAATAGAGATAATATTACATACTAAATCTACGTATGAAAAATACATTCATTTAAAAAAGTCCTAGTGGTGACTTACATGTGCCTTTTATACTCAATATTATATCTGGAGTTACCAAATCATTCTTTTTGCAGTGAAGTAGTTGAGACATTGGTTGTTGCTGCTATTATAATGGAAAAAGTCATCTAACAAAAGATCTGCCTGAGAAGATCAGAAAGATGTTACAGATCTAAGAGTAAAATACCTAAAGGAATAAAGTAGAAAAATATTCAGAGTTTAATTTCAAAGGTGAATTAGTTTAAAATAGGCCTCAATAAATTGTCATAAATTTACAAAGTGACTGATGTTTTCACTGTGTTCTGAAATTCAAATAGAGTGTTAACAAAACATATTTCACGTGTGATGTGCTCATCCATAGTAATACACAATTTTCAAAAGTCAAAGTGCAAATCATTTATTTTTTTCTTGACTACAGAATATTTAGCTGCTTAAGTATTTGGTTATACTATGTATGTATATTGCATATTCAGAAATACGTAAAGCAAATTCTAGCCATAACTATATCCACTGGGGCATATTTACATATAGTAGACTATTCATTTTAATCAGACAAAATTACTCATTAAATACTTACAATGAACCAGGCTTTGTGCAGTATAGTAAGATAGCATTTCAGACTCTGTGGAAGGGCTGGGACTCGGGCTCCATGGAAGCCCATGTGTAGACCATGCACAGGGTCTAGCACCCCATAAAAGGAGACCTTTTTCCTTCTTTACAGAAGTTGCAAGCCAAACACAAAAGACTCTTGCCACACACACCCCTAAAAATAAGAGAAATTCAACGTCCGTAAACATTATGTGACTTGTAAGCCTGTATGCAAAGCCAGCACAATAAAAAATACTTTCAAATTCCAAACTTTCTCTACTAAATAAGGTGCTGCCACATAGGCAGTGAAAGGGAACACCTTAAAGCACTTGCAGTGTAGAAAGATACTGACATCGCGGAGGACACTGGAAGGGAAAGACGGTCCCTCTACAAACTTGAAAAGCCAAAACTCCAAGGACTAGTAAGGGCCAAGGAGGAAGTCTGGGGAGGCCTGAGCTACCTCAGCGTCCTGCAGCTCGGGCCCCAGGAGTGTCATGTGCTGAGCCCTAATCATGCCCTTTCCTCACCTGTTCGGAGTCTGTTTGATTCCCAATGATTTTACTGCTATGGAGAGCAGCTAATATCAATCTGACGGTCTAAATAGTTAATCAGTTGACTAGATCCACAAGAGTCAAGGCAAACTTGGAAACTGGGAGAGAATCATAATTGGATATTTTGTGTTTGTATTTCCATTAAAAATTCAGAGCGTTAATCTCAAATCTATAATAAAGATTCTCAGATATTCATTGGGCCTCATTAAGCCCCTGAACTTCTATTGTCTTGAAATTAGAGCAGTAACAACTGTAAACCTGGGCAGTGGTATTCGTAGTTGGACCTCTGTGTTCTATGTTTCTGTCTCTGTCTCTCTCTCTCTCTCTCTGTCTCTGCCTCTGTCTCTCTCTCTTTCTGCTTGTGACTGTGTGCATGATCTGAAGATCAGTGAAAGTTCATAGCATGTGGGAACCTGGCGGGGGTGAAGGAGAGAAACTGTCCTTTACTTTAACCTTGATAATTAATCCAAAATACAATGGATATACTTGAGAATATTTAATTCACAGAGGAAAGTGGACAGCTAAATATACCATTCAATTATGTCTTTCAAATACATTTAAAAAAATACTGCATACTACATTAAACTGAGAATGCATTAAATTACATATACAGATAGATATAGATATAGATATAGATATAGATATAGATATAGATATAGATATATCAAGAAGTCCTAAGTGGACTTATACAGGTAGAAACCCAAATGTGGCTAGGATGTATCAAAAATTAAATGATTAGGATATGTCAAAAATTAAAGCAAAAGTAAAAATCTGTCTTAGTTACTTTCCTTATTCCTGGGGCAAAATATCTACCACCCACAACTTAATGGAGAAGGGGTTTATTGTGGTTCGTGGTATCAGTTCATGGTCAGCTGGCTCTAAACTCCAAATGGCATGGTGATCAGGCATGGTAGAGGACAAGATGCTCAACTGATGGCAGCCAAGAAGTGGAGAGAGAGGGACAAGCCAGGGACAAGAATATAGCACCTCAGGTCACACCCAAGTAGCCCAACACCAGCCAGGCCCATCTGCACCTGACAGCACAGTCAGTATGAATTCATGCATGGATGAATACATTGATAAACACTGTGCCTAGGACCCAATCACCTTACTCACAGATGAGCATTTTGGGGGACATCTAGATATAAACCATAAACATATTCTACCTCTCATTCTCTGGAATATATTAAACCCAGTGAAATCAATTCATCTAGTACTATAGAGGAATTGAAGCAATTTGTAGCACATGGAAGATATTAGAAAGTTTACAAAACAAAATTTCTTATGATTATTTTGAGTTCCCCCAAAGAGAACGTTTCCAAATTTAATCCGATTGAATTTTTATAAACAGTTTATTTAGTGCAGTTATACCCATTTTACAGGTTACTGAAATGAGGCTCATAAAATTTGAATGACCCATAGATCACAGAGGTAGCATATAGTTAAACTTTTTGGAAATAATATTCAGGTATGTCTAGGCCATCTGGGGGCTACATTCCAAAAAGATGCAATCTCAAACACTGGAGTCCCAAAAGATCAAAATCTCTAAAGTCTAACAATCTTTAATGTCAAATCCTGAAATAGCATATCTCAGAAGTATAATTCTGGGGGAAAAAGGTTTTTAAAATTCTTTAAAAGACATTTATTTTCATTTTGTAAAGGAAATTTATTTGAGAGACATAAAAATACAGCAGAACATTTAATAGGCCACTAAGTGCAACAAAATAGGAAATAATAGCATACATATGTTTTTTGCAACCATACATTCCAATATACCAATGAAAGTTGCAAGGGTATAATAGTTATGAGCAGACAAATATATTCATAAGGAAACAGGTCAAAAACAAAATGGATGTCCCTATGGTTATTATATGCATTCAGATATATAACTGCAGTCATTTGAAATACTGTGATGAGCACCCTAAGTCTTTTGGCTTCATTGATCAAAACAGGCCATCTGCAAGCTGGAAACACTAGAATGCCATGGTGTCACTCAGTCCAAGTCTGAAAACCTCAAAACCAGGGAACTCAATGACAAAGTTCTCAAGTCTCAGTCTGAAGATACAAGTCTGTGAACCCAGAGAGAGGTGGAGGTGTAAATTCTGCAGAATAGAGGGCAGAGAGACTGGCGGGCCAGCATCCAAAGCAGCTTTTACCAAGTCTGTCCTAGCTCTCTAAGAGGGAGCAATTAGCCTTTGGTATATTGTCTTCTCTGGGCCAACAGATTAGATAGTACCTGCCCACTCTCTGGATAGTAGGTGTCTAGGAATTCTCTCTACCTAACATGATGCCACTATCCTGCCCACAACCAAACATACACTAATCCTTTCCACAGAATTCAGCTCTCTATCCATTTTGTAGAGCATTTTCACCCCACTAATGATTGTGGTTTTCAAGAATTCAAGTTTCAGCATTTTAACAAACGATTACATTGGTAATCCACAACGCATTAAGGGATTGTATCACTTATCCATTATTATGTAAAACTCTTCCCAAAATGCAGTCATCTAAAAGGACAGTCATATATCAGGTTGCAGTTTTTTGAGTGAGCAATTTCATGAGCCAGGCAAATATTCTGCTGGTGTGTTTTTAATCATACATGAGGAGTCAAATATGATGGTCTAAGACGAACTTCACTCACAGATGTCAGTTGATCTGAAGAGACCAAGTCCATAGATTCCTCTGAGACTAAAGGCAATTTCTTAGCTGTGCACCCCTTTAAAAATTCAAAACAGAGGATAAATATTTCCAACATACAGGGGCACACTCTTATTCCAAAAGGGAGGAATAAGGGAATGAAAAGGAATTAGCCCAAAGAAGACCAAAACCCAGCAGGGCAGACGTTAAATCTTGTAGTTCCATAGCCAGCACCTGGGATAAGCTGTGATGAGATGTGAACTTCGAAGGGCTTGGGTGGCCCCACCCAGGGCTCTCGTGGCCCCTCTCTTGGGGGGGCTCTGCTCACTGCCTGTGGTTTTCCTCAGATGTTTCATGTTCCTGGTACCTCAAGTCTCCTCGGGGCTCCAGTGAAGTTTCAGTTTCACTCTCACAGCTTCATACGCTGCCCTCCCAGGGTCTCACTCCCCAGTCTCTCAGTCCTTTTACTCAGCTCTGAGTGGAAGCCTCCTTGATGCCATAATTCTTGTATTCTGCATGCCTGCAAAACCAGTAACATGTGGATGTCTCCAAGGTCTCAGCAAGATTAAGCAGTAACCTGGCCTCCTCGGATCAAGGTTGCAGTGGCCTCTGAGTGCCTGAATGGCTGAGCGCTGTGAAAAGAATCCCAAGGAGCAAATTCTTTAGAAGTCTCAGGGGCCTAGTGGCTCTCTTTTCAAAAGGAAATATTGGTAGTTTTACCTTTGAGCCTGTGAAGGATGGATTCTTTCTGATTCCTGAGATGCATGTGATCAACCTTTCCCATTGCCCTGAGCAAAGTGCTTGACTTTTTTAATGCTGATTTTTTTTTCAGCAATCAAACTGTCCATGGCACCAACTTCATAGGTCCATTCTGATGAAACTGCAGATGTTTCAATCAATTCAACTCTGTGACTTGCTGCTGATTCCCACTGTAGAGCTACCTAGAAGCAGCCAGCAGCACCTATGACACAGCATGCACATTAGCTTGCTTTGAAATTTCTTCCGCCAGACTAGCCTACTGCCTGCAATCTCAGTCTCCCACAGTCTCAAGAAAGTGGAAAAATGAAGACAAATTTTCTGCCAGGATATAATACACATGCCCTGCAGTCCACCCGCCAAAGGAATCCTTGCTGTCGTTTGAAACTTCCTGAAGCTGTCCTCTCTGTATCCCAGGCTTCAGAGCTCCTAGCATAATTTCCATCATGTTGTTTACAACATTCTAGGGCTTCTCTTAGCAGCATCTCCAAACCTCCTCAAACTTCTATAGAAATCCAGTGTCATAGTCTTCTGAACCATGTGTCCAGGTACAGTCACAGCAACACCACCACTTTGCTAGTTCCAAAATCTGTCCGAGACTTCCCTGTCTCCAAGATGAATAATCAACACCTATGACTTTCAGGAGGAGAAGTTTATTTTGGCTCATGGTTTCAATTCATGTCCCCAAGGCAGAAAGGTTCAAATGATGACATCCAGGAAGCAGAGTGAGAAGGAAGACCCCAGTGCAGAGGCTGTCCCCAGTCATGCCCTCGCTGACCTGCCCTTTCTGAGAGGACCCTCTTCTGAACATGAGAATTTTGAGTGACACTGTAAATTTAAACCACAACAAAGGAGAATTCCTTAGACTTTTCCATCTCATCATTTCAGGACAGCAAAGGAACAATAATGGACAATAGGTCCTTTTTCCTAAGGTTGACATCCCCCAAATTGACATTCACTGAATTATACTGACCACAGCAGATCACAAGTCCAGCCAGAGGGTAGGGGAGAAGGGAATTGCTTATCTCCATTGCAAAGAGGATCTAATAAAAGAAAATGAGAAGCAGCAATGGCCTTACTTTGAAATCTGCCAAATTGTTCTAGGTAATGATCATTGTGACTAGCACCTCAAGAAGTAGAACAAAGAAACTTTATGAATGAGTCTCTTAGTGGAAATAAACAAAGCAGGAGCACCAAGATGAGTATGGTGGCACAGGCCTGTAATCCCAGCACTTAGGAGGCTGAGACAGGATGATCACCTTGAGTCTAAAGCCAGCCTGGGCTACATAGTGAGCCCCTACCTCAAATAACTCAAAAGAACAAAAACAAACAGCAAAACGCAATAGAATCTAAACCTGACAAGTTATTCAGATCTAAGTCACTGATCTGTAAGTAGGAAATTCAAGAGACAGAACATTGAACTATGCAACATCACTGGTGAATCCATCTTGTGGAAAAGCACAAGCAATATTATTTCTTTCAACAAGTAAATGAACGGAAAATCAAAACTAAAATCAAGTGGAAAAGAATTGCAAAAAGAAAGACAGAAGTGTCCAGTTCGTAGAAAAAAATTACTACCTCGAAGGAAAATCTAATGGATTCTAACTACGAAGTATGAATAACATTTGCTGTATAGAATATCAACAGAAAAACTACATTTCTCATCAAAGCGATAAGTACAGAATCCTTTAATTAGAAATAGCCCTTTACCATCACAACAAAAATACAGTGATCCGAGGGAAAAAAGACAAATAGAAGTTGGTCAAGAATTCTATATGATAACTTTTGAAAAACAAATTAGAAGTCTTTATGATCAGACTGTTTCATAATGGGCCTCAAAGAGTCTCCTAACCACTCTTATCTATGTGTGAAGACAATTTAAACTCAAATCTGAACTGAAACTTGAATAGCTAAATTCAAAATAAGTTAAAATGTTCAAATGCCCCCTGAGGTCTAGGTACTCGCAAGGAAAAGATGATAAATGGATTTGCCTGCCAAACAATGACATGTACTAAAGGTGAGTGGTTCAAGAAGAAAAAAAATAGCACAGAGAAATAAAGCAGGAAATATAGATGCTCGGTATAAGAGAATCCATCCAGCAGTAAATAGATGAGGCAAGGAAATACCATAAAATATATAGTGCTAGCATCACTGATGTTAGAAAAAAAATGGGTCTCTTTCTGTTCTCATCATACAGCAAACAAGCACAAATGAATTACACTAAATATTAAAAGCTAAGAATATAATTTTTTGATAATTTTTATTAGTGTGT
The DNA here is from genome assembly GCA_004363535.1 of Dasyprocta punctata. Lineage (NCBI taxonomy): Eukaryota > Metazoa > Chordata > Mammalia > Rodentia > Dasyproctidae > Dasyprocta > Dasyprocta punctata. Next base: position 72,260 of record RJWM01004627.1, on the reverse strand, counting down.
TAACACAGAATGGTGAGGTTCACTGAAAGAATCTGACACATGCCTTAAACATATCTTGAACATATTACCATTTTATTATACTATCCTCCCGTTAGTCCCCCTACTAATAAACCCCTGCTGGTCTCCAAAAGTCTCCACCTGTTTTTTTGCATGTATAGGTAGATAGAGATGTGGGGGAGAGAGAGAAACAAAGAGAGAAAGAGAGAGAATGTATGGAGAATGTTTTATGTTCATGGTTTAGGTTAAGATTACTTAGTACTAAAAAAATTAACAATAAATTAAAATGACATATTTTGACTATATTAATTTAAAATTTTTAATTTATTGTCAACATGGAGCACTATAAAAGGGATGTAGAAAGACAAGACATTCTCTAGGAGATGATAATTTCAGAAAGATAGCTGATTAAGGTTAGTATTCAGAATGAACTAAAACATTGTAAATCATTGAGAAATATTACCTAATAGAGAACTGATTAAAAGGCATAAACACACTATTGTAGAAGCAACATAATATTATTTCTAATAAGTGCATAAAAATGCCTCAGCTGCCTGAAAGGGTGTAGCGGGTGGGTCATGAGATGGAGCCCAGCCCGGGCAATTTAGCAAGGTTCAGTCAAAATAGGAAAAGAAAGTTGCTATTTCTCTTGATTCCTTAACTACTCACTCAAGTGCCTTAGTGTGGAGTAAAAATCTGTGAGGATACTTTAGTTTTTCCTCCTTCAAAGTTTTTCGATTTTTTAAAATTACAGTTAACATATATAAACTCAGAGTTGGTTTAATTATTTATTGTTTGTACATACTCCAAGAGGGAATTAAAATTGTAGACAAGTGTCTAGAAAATGAACATTAATATTCTCACACACTAGAATTTATCTTGATTTATTGCTTCTTCTCATGATTTTTAAATTTTCTTATTCCTTTCTAAAATTCATTTTATTGTTTTTTTCATTTTGACACTTGTTTCTAACAGATACATAAAAACACAAAATTGCACATGTTAATGAGATACACTCTAATGTTTTGATTCATGTTTGCATTGCATAATGTTTGAATTGGACCAATGATATTATTCTCCCTAAATAGTTATCATTTCTTTAAGATGAAAAATTTCAAAATCCTTCCTTCTCTGTATACAGACCTTATTGTTACCTGTGACATTATTGTTATCTGTGATAGGACCTGTTTCTGAACATGAAAATTTTGTGGGACACTTTAAATTTAAACCACAACGAAGGAGAATTCCTTAGACTTTTTCATCTCATCATTTCAGGACAGCAAAAGAACAATAATGGAAGATATGTCCTGTTTGCTAGGCTTAAATCCCCCAAATTCACATTCCTAGTCCTTCATCTTATCTCTTGTTGGTTTTTATTTACTTGACATTATGAGAGTGAAATTTTTAAAACACTTAAAACCTGGTTTTCTATTTAATGAACATTATGTAAATATTTCTAAAATAAATACAACTATATAAAATGACATCATTTTCAGAGTTTGGTACACTTCTATTCTCTTTTAAAGTCACAATTTTCATAGTTATTCATTTATATTTAACAAATTCGTATATATTTAACAAATCTATTGCTATGGTTTAAATGTTTATGCTTCCCCAAAATTCAAATGTTGCAATTTCCACTCCCAAAATGATTATGGTAGAAGATGGGGACTTTTGGGAAATGATATGGTATAGAGATGGTATCTTAAAAAAATAAAAGGAATTATTCCTTTTATAAAGGCAAAGAAGCCCAAATTATTCACTCCCTCATCTCTTCCAGCCGATGAGGACTCAGGAAAGGTCCTGTCTAAGAGACAGGAAGAGGCCTTCAGTAGATATCAAGTTGCCCAGCACCATGACATTATACTTAGCCTCCAGTACTGTAGGAAATACATTATACTGTTTATAAATTACCCTGTTTACATATTTTTATAGCATCTTGAATAGACAGCTAAATTATTCAAATATTTAGCAATGTTCCCTCTATATCTTATTGACTTGGGGTTTCTTTTACACAGCTTTTAACTAGTAGATGTAAGGATTGATAGGGTCTTCTGCTGTAGTCATTTTTGTGAGTGCCTTTTCTTTTTGGTTTTGCTCCTATTTGTTAAACCAAAGGGGTTTTAACAAATCCCTGAGTTTCTTGGTTTTAAAACATCTATTTTATGATCTTGTTATTTTTTCCCAGCAGCCTAAATATAAGTAATTTTTTCCATTTGTATTTTTTCTTGACTTTATAAAATATTTTTGGTCATACCCTCCTTTTCTCATAATTTTAACCATTTTGTCCTTTGAAGTCACACATAAATTGTTAAATAGAGATCCTTTGATGAAAAAAACCAAAAAATAAATAAATGAATAAATAAATAAATAAAATGTTTTCTAGAAACTAGAAACAGCAACTGCACTACTGAGCACAAGAAAACAAAAACTTATATTGTACTTAATAATGACAAAAATTCGACCACAGGTAAATTTAATAAAAAATATGCAAGAACTCCACAGAGATTATAAAACTGCTTTGGATAACATGAAGAAAGACTCAAATAAATAGAAAACTAATTTCTCAAAACTCTCTATGCTTTGAATAAAACAAGGAATCCTTCTGCATCCCAAATGCTCTATTTAATTCTAATTCTAGGACATTTTGTTCAACTTATGCTAAAGAGTTGTTTATTCCAAGATAGGAGAGATTAACACAATGTGTTTAAAAGATGTAGCAAGCTCAGTGATGCCTGTGCAATTTGACTTTTAAAAGTTAACGATGCAGTTAATTCCCAAATCCTAAACCCATCATATCTGAGGTGATTTAATGAACCGCTCCATCTAATAACTCCGTCTCTTTCTAGGCTGGAGTAGGCACCTGACACCTTGTAAACCTACCACTATACACAGTATCAATCACATTATGTCTCATTCCTACCATAAAGAAGCCTATAAAGTCAGGAAAATCTTTTGTGTAATCCTTTATTACTTTGTCTCTTTAAACTAGGGATAGCAAAGGATAGGTATTACATAGACACTTTAAAATGTCCTATATTGGAGCTCCAACCTCATGTCTGGGTATATGAGTTACAAATATTATAGCATCAGTTCTCCCCCTTATCTATATGGTCAAATATTCTGCTAGGCTTGCAGTCCAGGCTAGTATGGAGAGTCCCACTGTAATGTGTGAAGGTCTGCTGTCAACTGCAAACTACACCCCAGATAAATGGTTTCATCCATTAAGAGCTTTGCAATGTTTGTTTTATCACTGTAATTTTATTGTTATTAATGATACATATTCTAATGATCAAACTTACATAATCACATGGCTAATTTTTGATAAGTAGTTATTTTAGGCATGAATTATCACTAAAGTTTTGTAAATGCCAATTATACTCTGATTTCTATCAATGACTTTGGAAGTTTTTGACTTTTAAAATATTTTTAAAACTATACAGTCACATATTCAACAAATTTTATAGAAATGTGTTATAAAAAGTTACAAAACAGGAATAAAGGGCCATTGATGACATGATATAAATATTCTGAGTTTTTCCTTCTATACTTCGAAATTCATAATACTGTTACATAAAGAGAATCAGATGTTTTTGTTGGTTATGAGTCATGAAATTTCTGCAAAAGAACTTGGAGCACTTGCTCTGAAGAAACTAACATCTTTATTTTCATTAACCACTAACTAAAATATGCCATTTCCTTCTATTAAAACGTGGGCAGCAAACCACAGTGGTATCAGACTGTTTCATAAATAGAAATCGCAGATACTGTCACATCCTGTTTCAGGGGCTTCAGATACCTCAAAGTATCACACTTTTAAATTACAGTAGTTATTAGATCCTTTGCCAGGTCTTGTTATCTCACGTTTCTAACAAAACATATATTACTATATAAGAAACAGTATTTGAAAGTTTTGTACTCTTATTTCTATGCAATCACTCATCCTGTAAGCTTGTTTACTTTGTGGGTTTTATAACATTACTTTGAGATGAGTCCAAGAACCCTGTCCATGGATCCATGGTACACATGAAGAGAAAAAAAAAACTTGCAAAACCCTGAGTGATAGTTAATTTTGATTGGTAATTTGATTGGCTTGGAGAAGCCTGGGAGATTTGTGAAGTACACATCTGATCGCGTCTGGGCGGGTTGAGGAGGCCTGACCTTGGGGAATATGCCTGGTGCCTGGCCCTTCTCCTCCAGGTTTCTTCCTATGCTCTGCTCCATGGTTACCATAAAGTCAGCAAATCTGCGTTGCCACGCCTTCCTGCCATGTTTCTGCCTTGAAGCCAGCTGACCATGCACTGAACCTTCTGAATCCATAAAGGAGAATGAACCTCCCCTCTGTGAATTTGCAGGTATCAGGAATTTCAACCCACCAGTAAGAAAGCTGACTAATACACCTTGCCATGGAGGATATTCAATTCTACTTCCCATAACCTAAAGTCTTCCTACCTACTAAACAACAATCAGATACAGTCACAGTATCTGAGAACATCTTAGAAGTTCCTGACCCACGCTCTTAGTTACTTTTCTCATTGCCGAGACAAAATACCTGACATCCACAAGTTAAAGGAGAAGAAGTTTATTCCAGTGCACAGCTCATAGTGGTTTCAGTCCATAGCCTGCTGGTTCCAAGGCACGTCAAGGAGAAAGTATTCGTGACATCACAGGCAGGCAGCTAAATAGCAGCAATCCTCCCGTTCCCTCTTATCCCATCCTGACTACAGGCTTTTTGGGTGGTGCCAAAAAGGATGAGGGTTCCTATTATCCATACCCAATGCTATGCTAAACTACTCATTGTACTGGCTTACTAACTTAGTTACCATACCCTTAGTCCATATTCTCACACCCTTAATCCACATTCGCACACCCTAGATCCAGCCAACTCGAAAAGACCCGCAGATAAGCACAGAAGGCTTTGAAAGGACATCGATATAGAAGTCCTAACATTCATCCAAAGACTACTGAAGGAGAATCAACATTTCAAAAAACAATTTAAGGCAACCTGGCCAATTTTCGGTGTATTAACATTCTATATTCCTAACATATGGCAAGGAAAATATGTTAGTATTAATATATTTTCCATGCATTATTTAAACATTAGCCAATTTACCAGAACTATACACAAATATGAAAAAGAGAAGAGAAAGAATGGAAATACCCACACTATTGCCAAAAAGCAATGCATATTTGGAATTTAATTTGGCACCGACATTTTTTAACTTAAATAATTACTTAGGAATATTAAAACTATGAAGGCAATAATCTTTCCAGTCTCCAAATGGAATAACTCTGGGACTGTCAAAAGTATAAATGCATATTGCTTTTATTTGTTCCTATTAGGGAATTTAAAAACCAACAAAAATATGTGTTTATCTTAAAAAGACAAGTCACTTTTTAATGTTGAGTACTTTTGCTTAGGAATAGCATCTATATTTCAGATTCATAAAACTGGAAAAAAAAGACATCAAAGAAATGGCTAAGGGAAAACTGACCTGCAAAAATCACTGTAATTCATTTACCATCCAGCTTTGAAATTAAAATATAGCATATATACATATATATATATTGAAAGTTCTTTATAAGTAATAGAAATATTTTTCATAACTTTCAAAGAAATCCAAATTGATGCTAAAGCTTTGAAATATAAAGTGCATAAATTGGATGCTGCAATATCATTCCCTGGAATTTTGACATTAATTTCCTGCCAAATCCCTTCTTAGGTTTCCTGTCTCCCAAGAATACAGATCAAGCGATTAAGCAAAGGACAACTTCAAAACATGGGATAAGGAAACGTGTATGTGATGTAATTTTCCAAAATAAAGTTAAAGGTGCATTTTATTATACCATCGTGGCAAGATTTACTGACCATGGAGTCAGAATTCTGAGCAAAACGTGAATGAGTAGGGCACCAATACTGACAGAGTGAGTTTCAGTTGCTTTACTGCACTGATTAAAATTTGAAAGCTAATCTGGGTGTGTTGGCACACACCTGTAATCCCAACACTTGAGGGGCTGAGGCAGGAGGATTGTTGCAAATTCAAGATCAACCTGGGCTACAAAGTGAGCTAAAGGCCAACCTGAATTGTATAGTGACACCCTGTCTCAAAAAGACAAAAAAAAATTGTAAGTTATATTCTGCCTGATATTTAAAAAGACCCACAAACATTCATGCATTCCAATTATTTAATGAGTAGACCTAAGAGGGGATAGGATTTTTATTTTAACTTTAAATGACTATTAAGAGGAATAATTGTCCTGAAGTAATCATAATTGATTGCATGGGAAAAAATATATATATACACAAAATAGCTAAAATAATTGTATTATTCATTCTATTAGTTCATTGAAAGGAGCAGTTAGTGCTTATATTGTCTGATCAGTTTTGCATGCCTAGATCTGGTAATCAGAGCAACTATTTTAAAGACAATAATATGCAACATAATAACCATTGCTAATTTCCTATCATCTTGTTTTGAAATTCTGTATCATTTTTATTGTTTCTATTCTCTTTAAAATAATAAAAAGAAGTCAGGTGTGGTGGCGCACGTCTTTAATCCCAGCACTTGGGAGGCTCAGGCAGGAGGATCATTGTGAGTTTGAGACCAACCTGGGCTACAGAGAGTTCAAGGCCAGCCTGAACTGCATAGTGAGACCCTGTCTCAAAAAATAGGGCCGGGGATTTAGTTCAGTGGCCTAAGCACCTGCCTGGCAGGTGTAAGGTTGTGAGTTTGATCCCCGTTACCAAAAAAATTAAAATTAAAATTAAATAATAAAAAGAAATTAAATTTTTGCTCATTAAAAAAACTGAAACAATACTGAGAAAAAATAAGATTCTCACTTCGAAATAAAATTGAACGTGTACCGTTAACTTTAGTATCAGAAGAACGGATGCATAAATGAATATAAACAATGAATAAATTTAATTATAGTTTTTTTCAAGAGACTGAATTTCAAGTTTGGTGTCATGGGAACTGGACTTGCATTGAAAATTTGCCACTTGGAGACTGGACAACGATGGGAAACTCACTAATGTTTCACGGGTAACAGTTTGCTCATTTGCAAAGAATAACCACAGTAGGAACTTCTAACTATCTCACACTGGAATTTTGGCCCAAAATTCCTTGAGCTTGGAAAATTTTCACTATAGCTCACCATCTTGGATTTCTCTCATTTCCTGGTTCTATGTCCCAAGTAGGTTACCCTAACTGATATTTGACTTTCTTTAATTGTCAATCATTTTCAATAGTATTTTTTCCATGCTTGCTATGTGTTTAAGTCTTTTAACCTTACGGGGAGAGACGAAAACTAAAATGTGTGTTTGTGATAAGCATGTTGCCAATTGGCCCGCCAGAACACCCTCTTCTCTTTCTTCCTCCTTTCCACCTCCCACCCCTCCTCCTTTTCTTCTTTTTCTCTTTTTCCCCTCCTTCATCACCCTACTCTCTCTATGTGTTGTAAATTAAGGAAGAATTATTGTTCAAAAGTCAGTTTGGGTCTGTGATCTCAGAATCTCACATGGAAAAATCCAAGAAAAAAAAGATAACAGAATAGAATAATAACCAAATAAATCTCTACATTCAACAATCTATTTATTTTATACCTTAGTATTTTTGACACGATTTCACTTAATATCAATCACTCTCCAAATATTTCGCTACTCTTACCACTTCCTAATGTACACTGGTGGGGTTTTTGAGCATCTTAGTAGATCATAGAATCTAGAATGTTTGCTGACTTCTATTATTCTCATCAATTCCCTTCTTGAAACTCTTGCTGATAATGACCAGGAATCCAGATCAAAGGATTGGATCAGCTATAGCCATAGTTTGACCAATTTCAATGCTTTTTAAAATACCCTACAAAAATCATACAAAATTAATCATAAAATCGCTTTTCTTTGTTTAAAAATCCTGTGAAATATTCTAATGTGTCTAAATTGACTTTAAATTGATTAACATTCCAAATGACATGTTAAAAATTCTATCATAGTTAACACTGAATTAACCATTAAAATACAGACTACTCCAAGACCACTATTGTGGGGATGTTCTGTTTTGTTTTCATTGGTGCTGTTTTTACTCCGTGGTTTTGAGGTAGGAATGCAGAGACCTGTGACCTCTAATTTATTTCTAGTGGATGTTTTTCCTGTCCTGAACAAAAGCACTCTTTTCTTGAACATGTTCCTTTTCTTTCATCCTTTGACTTTCCCACTGTTTTCTCTGTTCTTTTCTCTTCCTTCTTACCAGGACACAGATACGAGGCATCTGTGGCATAATGGAGCCATTCAAGATTCTTTTTTTCTAAATCCAAATTTACTTACATAGCTTGTGGACAAAAGATGTAGCTGTCCTTCTTGTTATGCCCCAGTGAACCACATATGTAGCACACTCTTGATTCAGTGAAGCAGTGTGCAGGTGAGTCACACGAACAACAGTCTCAAAAGAGGTGCCTGTCTCAAACTGTCTTCCAAAAAGAGTGCCCTGCATATATAGCTTGTCAAAGACTACTGGACAAAAACTAAGGAAACATAACCGGTATGAATATATAGTATTATAATAGGAGAAAAGAAGAAAAATGAATCTGTACTAAGGTTTACTTTTAGTACACTGGTTTGTATTTTCAGCTTCTATAATATATTATAAAATTTAGATACATGTAACAAAATCACAGAAATATTTCAATCATGAAATGATAGAATTGAAGGTATTATTTTTGCTGCTAGATTTATTCCCTGCTAATATAAACAGAAAACAACATTGTATTCAGCATTACTTGGGTATTTTGGGGTAATAATAATGAATTTAAATACTGAGATTTTAAGCCGGGCATAGTGGCACATGCCTGTAATCCCACCACACAGGAGCCTGAGGCTGTAGGATCGTTGTGAATTTGAGCCCAGCCTGGGCTGCAAAGTGAGTTCAAGGCCAGCCCGAACTGCTTAGAGAGACCCTGTCTCAAAAAGAAAAAAAAAATTGAGATTTTAATAGTGAATTCAAACTATCTGTGAAGTACTTTACCATCCCTTATAGTGTATATACACACTTCATGTAAATATTTTGTTATCTTGATTAAATTCAATAGATGTTTGAAATTGTTCTGTTTCAAACTGATAGCTGGCCAGATATTTTTACTGATAGTATTTTTTTTTTTTGCTTTATTGCAACTCCAGTGTGTGCAAATTATCTGTGAAATATAACACTTTCAAAAATTTGTAGGGAATAATCTATGAATTGGATAAAACTCAGGTAGTATAGTGAAAAAAGACAAGTTTAGAAGGTCAAGTCTCACATGTATGAACTCTAAATGACCTTAAAAATGTCTCTTCTACTTCAACCTCTTTTTTTCTGGGAGGCTCATATAGATTCAATGTAATTTAAAAATTTTAAATGGACTACTTGAGCTCTACATTCCCTCAGTCTCTTCCAAAAATGTCATTATTCCATTCCATTACTTAAACATATCTTGATATCAATTGTTTCTTTAATTTATAAATAAAATTTGTAAAACACAAGAAACTAATTTTAGTGTGTTATGTAACAATTATGAATCCATACGGCTCTTCAGAGAAAATTTTCCCAGTTAGATGGAATGAAATTTTTTGTAAAAAAAAAAAAAAAAAAGTTGTATTTCTTCTATTTTTCAATTGAAGTAATGGAAAAGAATGTGATAAACCAACAGAAAGTGCTAAGTCCTCATTACATTTAACTACTTTACTGTTCATTTATATACATATGGTAACACACTAAGCTTTTTTGTGCACCACCACTATTGTTTCTAAGTAATCTAATATCCGTGGAAACAAGAAGTGGCATGCACATGAGCATGTGTACAAAACTGACTCAGCCCACTTAACTGTCAGAATTTTATTCCGTAGATAAACAAAGCATGCTGAGCACTTTACATGGTATGTGTAATGTGGAAAATAATGAAATATTTTCTTTTGTGTGGCAAAAGATGTAACGCAATTTCTTGAATTAGTCCACTGTAATGTGGTGCTCACTCACAATGACAAAATTCATTTGATCTTCACAGAAACATAATAAATTTCTCCATGGTTCCATTATATGACATTCTATAACATGCCATTCGTACCTAGGAAAAGCACAGGAAACTTTACGTATGCCTTTCAAGTCTACACTTGGTGAATTTAGAGATAGAATTGTATTAATTTCACTTGGATCTTAAGGTATTTCCCACTATGTTAATGAAGTGAATTTTATTTACTCTCAAGTTAAAAAAACTTGTAGGAAAATTGTTATGAAAATGACTAAAAATATTTTTGAAGTTTTACTTTGTAGTGTCAGGAATGACCTCAGTGGATTGTATAAAAGTTCTGCAATACTCAATGTAATGATTAAAATTCATCTTTGGGTTTGAATTCATCCAGCAATAAGCAAACAGCATGTTGATTGAAAATGACAGCTATAAGCATGAAAGCACATGTTTTACTAATTTGTTTTTCTTTTTTTTATCTTGTATCCTTTGCTGCTCACTTACAGCATGTACACTGGGCAGTTTTTCCTCTGCTTGTGGGTAAGTTCCAGCTGCCTATACAGCAGTTCTATCCATCCTGAGGCAACAGCCACAGCCACTGTCGCCTAGGGGCTCCATTCGGTAGTGGAAGGTTCGTTCCAATATATGCATAAATACACCGATACAGAAAAGCTGTTAGACTTCTAATAATCCATTCACTCTAGTATCACCCCTCCTTTAGACAGAGGAAACTCAAGAGCGGCTGGGAAGCAGGGTGTATTTGGTGTCATCTTCTCCTTCCATATTCCCCCAGCTTACGGTCCACTTAGACCCCTGACCACCCCTTTACCTGAAAATGCGCATCTCTATTCCATGGTGAGAAGTCTTTCCACAATCCCTGACAATCCAGGCTCTAGCCTTCGTGTGCCCCTTGTGCTGAGAGCCCTGTGCTTTTAAAGGAATCTGCTGCACACGACCTTGGGTGCCACCCTGGGTTTAACATTACTTCCGTCGGTCCCACGGTAAGCCACCCCACTCAGCTTGAGGGAGACCGGCAAGGAGTGGAGAGTGGGAATCCTAGGACAGTGTCCTCTGAAGACTTCCTTACCGAATCTTCACCCTTCACCATTTTAAATGTGTGTCATACACTTAATATGTATAATTTAATTTTATATGACATAGAAATAGTTCTCAACTTATGACACTTCTACAGATATGTTGCCAACCCATGGTGCTTGGTAGGTTAAGGGTATTTAATGCATTTTCACTCAGAGTATTTCAACTTACGATGGATTTTTCAGAATAAAATTTTCTTTTCAATAGTTACAATTTAAGATGGGTTTATTGAGATGGAATGGCACCATCATTTAAGGAGATTCTCAATATACTACGTAAGGACAGGTGTGCAAATGTCCTGACAGGTTTTTATGAGAAAATATCTCCCTATAGTAATTTGCACCTCATGTACTTTGGAATCTGATAGCTTTTGTATATAAAGCCAAGTCAAAATTAAAGAAAATGTTAACTGTATTTACTGGGGTGGTCACTTATTATCAAAGTACATTACAAGCCACCATGCAATTATCTTAATTTAATAATATTATTCTTGCTCATGTGTGCAGGTTGCCTGAGATGTGGCCAGGCTCTCATTCCATGGCTTGCACTAAGCTCTTGGAAGACACCAATTCTGCTTAGGTGTCTCTTATGTTCTTGGGACCAGTAAACCAGTGAAGATGTACTTGTGACCTCACCATCCCCGAAGTGGAAGAGGGCAAGCCCAAATGCACCATGTGCACAGTTTAAGTGGCCAAAGGAGCTTAAGGCTCTAGGTAGAGAATTATACTATCTCCATCTCCAGTGAGAGAACAGTGGTATCCATGGATTCCACATCTTCAGATTCAACCAAATCAAAAATATTTGAAAATTCAACCAAATCAAAAATATTTGAAAATAAGTCAGGTCTATACTGATCATGTACCTACATTTTCCTCTCCTCATTCCCTAAACAATACAGTGTGACAACTCTTTATACGACAGTAGCATTGCACTGAGTATTATGAGTAGTAGAAATGATTTAAATTATACAGAAGAATGTGGCTAGGTCATAAGCAAATGTGATCCCATATTATATAAAGCACTTGAGAACCCATAGATTCTGGTACTTTCAAGGGACTCCTGGGACAAATCACCCACATGATGAACCGCAATTCAACCCATCAAGTTTACTGCCTTTAAGTTACAATGAATTCCCACATTTCAACGCAGTGTGCAGTGTCACTGTAGCTGCATACCTGGCTGTGACCTTCGGAGACGAGGATCGGCTTCAGAGCCTGAAGACTTCTATCACTATCTGCATTTGCCCATGATGAGATCGGGAATAAAAATGAAAATAGTACTCTGTAGAAATCACTGCTTCCATGTAGGGTTCCATTTCCTCCCCTTTCCTTACAGGTTACTTTCCACATGATGCCAACGTAGCCTTTAAAACTTGTGTTCACATGTAATAAATCCCTTTTAGTGCAAGAACATAACATCTATCAAATTTAGAATTAAATTAAAATTGCTTTTGCCTATGTATAATTATTTTTTGGCCTCTAACCACTCATTACTATTCATTCAAGATGCCATTTATCTTTCTACAGGCCTTTTGCCTTTTCCTTGTATCTTTGGTACTTACTTCAATTAGATAGTACTTGATGCCCCAGACTCAATCATAATGTTATCAGTGTGCAAAATTTGGATCATTTTCTTTCAATTCCATTTTGTTACCTCTCCATATACAATTTGCAGGTGGAAATTAAACATTCATTTGGTGCGCAGAGATGATGTGTTCACCCTAGTCTCATAGATATTTTAAAAATATGTTGACTTTCTTAAATGGTTGACATGAAATCATTTTAGATTTTCAAAATAATTACAAAGACAATAAAAAGATTTTGTATATACTGCTTACATATATTCTGATCATAACAGTGCATATTCATGGTATAATTAAAAGTAAGAAATAAACATTGACATAACATTTTTAACTAAATTACTGACTGTATTCAGATTTACCAACAGTTTCCACTAATGCCATTTTTCTATTTCAGGATTCAAACCAGGACATCACATTGCATTTAGTCATCATTTTTGTTAGTATTTTGCATTCTATAATAGTCCCTTAATCTTTCTTTTTTTCTCATAACATTGATATTTCTGAAGGATGTTGATCAGGTATCTTATAAAATATCCATAAATTCGCATTTGTCTTATTTTTTGTTCTGGTGATGAGGAAGTTTGTACATTTTTTGGAATGGATACAATAGAAATAATATGCCCTTATGTGTCATGTTAATCACATGATGCTAAACTATCATATTACCAATGAAGTCAATCTTGATCATCTGGTAAGGAAGATATCTCCCAGATTCATTACGAGGTTATGGTATTTTTTCCTTCACTTGCTCCAATCATTAGGAACAGGTCACTAAGCACCCCATATTCACAGAGAAGATTAACTCCACCTTCTGAAAGAAGTTTCAAAGTGTCTGTGGCATACATGAAAACCAGCACTAGAAATAATAAATATTTGGGGGTAATACTTTGGTGTACTAAAATATCATTTCACCTTAAAATGTAGCTTAATCATTTTAACATTCCTTGACTAATGCAATTATGATTGTAATGTTTTAATAGTGATTGTCTATTTCCTTCTACATTTACTGAAAGAATAGTTTCTGTAAGAAAAGTAAATGCCCCATTTATGTATCTGTTTGTTTGTTTGTTCATTGTTTTATATCATCACACTCATAGATATTTGCTTTATCTGAGGCTTGAAATTCATATTAACCCATTGAGATATCTTTCAAATTATTCCTTGTGTTTAGGACATGATAACCTTTACTTTCTCTTTTTTTAGCTTTTTATTTTTTTATTTTTAATTTTTAAGCTTCTGTTGGAAGACCACAAGACACTGAAGCCTTGTCTTGTACTTTTGCTGCCTGCAGCATATAGTGTAAGTTGTTTTGTTCCTTTTCACTAGAGAACGCACTTTAGAAACCAACAACTGAACATTAGGTATCTTTATTGCCACATAACCTTAATTTTATATAGACTAACCATCTTCACAAATGATAAAACTTTGTTAATTTTACTTATTGATACCTTTTTCGTTTCTTTATCTTTGAGCAATTCCTTTTTTATTATTGCTATTCTACCCTTACTGTGTGACACCATATTACACTAACACACCTCTTACTCTTGAATTTACTTCCTTATTTCTTGTGTCCAAAAATGCAGACATTCTTAGAGGGACATTTTCACATCCTTTGCATTCCTTTTAGTATTCAGAAAAGTTTAGCCACCCTGATAGATCCATAATCATCAAGAATACTGACCTCCTAGCACCAACTTACCCATCAGTTAAACCCTCCCTTTCTTCCTCCCTTTGTTTAAAGATTATCTTTGTCATATCTGATCTCAGGTGTCTTCAACAATTCCCCAACTTTTATGATAAGACAGTCACCATGAATTTCCATGGCACTCAAGGACAGTTGATCAAACAAACAATATCTAGGAAACTTTTAAGATATTAATGCTACAGTAGTTAAGATATAAGTATTTATACTGCCTTAATAGAAACCCAAACTAACAGTTATTTAAACTCTGGGGAAATATCTTTTCTCTCACATTTATTCTGACATATGTAGTTCAGAGTAATATCGTAGTTACGATTTATGAGGTCATCAAGGACTTTAGTTCCTTCTGACCTTGGTTGCTCCACAAACTTTAGGGCCTCCCGCATGGTTCATGGTGTGTGAAGATCACGTCTGAACTATAGCACTCATTAGAGATGCAAGGAAGGCAAGGAGAGGATGCTCTTTCCTTAAAGGGTACAAACACTGTATCGAATGCCCCTTCCTCCTCACATCTCTCTGGACAATACTGGTAACCTGACCTCATTCATTGTCTACAAGACTGAGAAAGTAGTCTTTGTTGGAGACATCCATGCATCTAGCTAGCAGTCAAGGGTTCTACAGCAGAAAGGGAGAAGCAGGTTCAGTGGAGGATGGATAATGTCGGTCTCATCCAGAAATACCAAAACCTATGGTTGCCCATTTTACTAGGACCCTTCTTTCTGTTCTCACCCAGGCTGTGTTATCCATAACCCTAAACCTCCCCCATGGACTACTTAGCATGTGTAAATCACCAAAATTTAAGAATTCTCGTAATTCTGACTATTTATTAAATTATGACTTGAAGATGCAATTGCTTCATATGGGGTCCTATTGTGTCACTGGCTTTTCTGCAGGTCTCTGGCCCGTGCATCTTGTCAAAGGAGGGAGCAGGAGTGGGTCTTGAACTCAGTTCTCGACAGTTGCTGCAGCTCCAGGTCAATCAAGGGTACAATCTGACACGGCAAGTTCTGTATGTTTTTACACTATTGCGAGCAACATAAGAATATTTTCATAGCACTAATATATTAGTTGATTTCCTCTACCTTATTCTCTCACAGGTATAGAACTGTGAGTTCCAAAAGCTTCTTGGATTGTGACACTACAAAAGGTCAAATGAAGAAGCATCTCTGAGAATTAACTTCCCACCTACAAATATAGATACCACAGAGATTTTTCAAAATTAAACAATGTCACTATTCCCTCAATTATTTTTCATTTTGGGAAGCTTATTTATCTTAACATGCAATAGTTTTATTATTGGTATTTCTTAGATGAATAGAGTACATAACGATTTCTTCATTGTCTCAATATTAATGATACATTTGGTAAATATTGGTATACATAGACTATTTAAACAAAAGCTCTTTGACTTCTAAATAATAAGATTGTAAGTTAATTCTGAGACCAAGCAATTGGTGAACTCCAAATTCAAATCTTTCCTTCAATAGATGTTTTAATAGTTTCCTAGATGGAACACATTTTATACTCAAATATTTGTTAATTTTGTGACAATACTCAAACAATGTATAGAATTTTAAATTTTCTTTCTTTTGATTCACATCTATCTGGATATTCAGCCTAAAGTTATTAAATGCTGATATGAGACACTGAAAAAAGCTTAGTAGCTGCCTCAGTCAGGGAAGGTTGAGCTTAGTTTTGTGGGAGAGAAATTCAAAATATCAATAGTCTAACAACAAAATATTATGACTCCTTAAAGTTGCATGCCACAATGAGGTTAGGGGGTACCCTTTTCTAAGTACCCACCTGGAGACCAAGAAAACAATTAACAACTAACTATTCAAATATTTTACAGTTTATTTATAAATATATGAAGTCAACTGCGCAAAAAGTACTGATACATTTACTACTTTAGAAAATAATCAAATAACACATATAAATACTGTGATAAAACTAATTCACATAAAGGGGATTAAAAAGAACAGTTCTAGGACATTTTAACAAGAAAATTTTTAGTTGGAAATCTGTACTATTGTCAGTTGCTTATCCTTTAATGCATCCACCTGAAAATCTCATTTACCTTTGAATAATACTCTGCACATATATCCATATTTTTCTGCTAGATTAGACAGATTTTAAGAGAAATGTATTTTAGACTGAAGATTTTGGATGTTGTTAAAAACTAACACTTTTGCAAAGTAGTTCTGACAAATAATTAAATTTGAAATGTGTATTTAAGTTTCAGACTGGCAATTGCTGTCTAGTAGATGTTATTTAAGCAATGAAGCAAAGTAAATTATACAAGTGACAGGTCTAAGAGTTCATAACTTCTTTTATCTAACAGTCTATTGTTGATACGAGAGAAAATGGTTGACATATCTTTGAATAGTGCTGTTTTTCAGAACATAATTTTCAATTGTTTTTCAAACTAATATTCCACCTTTAAATTAGAAGACACCAATGTTTTTCCTAAGTGTTTATTCATTAACTCAATGCTCAAATAAGAAAGTAACTTACCAGCTAGCCACATGCCCATCAATCACAAGAAATATTAAAACTTTTCAAATCATCTTACATACCAAACTGTCCTTATCATGGAAGAATTATTGCAAAACTGCTCCTTTGAATGTGTTACTGAAATGACACTTTGGGTCTTTGAGATTTTTTTGAATATATTTATCATGTTTCTTAGTTTTCCATCACTGTGAAAACACTTGAGATAATCAATTTATGAGGAGGAATGATTTTATTTTGGCTCATGATTTCAAAGATGTCAGTTCACAGCTGCTTGTTCCCCATATCTCACATCCGCGGTGAGACAGTACCTCAGGGCAGAAGCATGTTACAGTAAGAGCTGCTCACCCCATGGTGACCAGGAAACAGAAAGAGAAAGAGAGAGAGAGAGAGGAAGATGAATCTCCAATACCCGTTTACCCATGCAGAGGGCTTTTCCTTTATAACATATCTCCCTCCCACAAGGCACCACCTCATAAAGGCCAAGGTTCCATCACCTTCCCATTGTGTCAAAAGTGTCCAACCAAAAATTCAACATATCAGCTTTGGAGAGACATTAAACATCAATTTTAAATCATACTATTGATTCACAAAATCTGACTTTTACTGTCACGAATTTGTATAGTTGAGTAAACTGCATGTTATTGTTTGTGTCTGGATGTCCCCACAAAGCCTCATGTGGCCGTGGGGGCAGGCTTCTAGAGTTCATGAATCATTCAGGGTCCAACGCCGGCATTATGGGTGTGAGTGCGACACCCAAGCACATGTGGCCTACATACATTATAAGGGACAGAAAAGGTCTTCTCTTGCATGTTCCTCCCTTTTTGCTCTTGTCCCTTTTGCTGTTTTCTGCCACCATGAACAGTTGTCCCTCTGCCACGCCACCCTGCCTTGGAGCCAGTGGAGTATGGACTGAAACCCCTAAAAACCATGAGTTTAATAAACCTTTCCTTCCTTCATTTGGGTGTCAGGTATTTTATCTCAGCAACGAGGGAAAAACTAACCAACACACTGCATCAGAGTACCAGGTTCTGTTTTGGTTTCACTGGTGGCTATTGTGTGAGAGTGTTAAAATTTAAAAGCAGGACACTGACAAAGATACTACCACTTGACAAAATACCACAGTAATAATTGCTGAAGGCAAGATCAATTAGTGAAAGCAAAAATCAGTGTATTAAATAGTATTATGAGCCAGGGATTTAGCTCAGTGGCCTAAGTGCCTGCCTGGCAGGCACGAAGTTATGAGTTCGATCCCCAGTACAAATAAATAAATAAATAAATAGTATTATGAGGATTGACATATTTGCATAACCTCAAAGTATTGTCCTCTAATTGGAAAGAGGAAAACAATAATAAAACAGCGCTTGAACTTGGAAAAATCACCACATGATGAAAAACAGAAATTACATGTAGATAATATCATATGTTCCTATAGTCATTATTCTAATACACATTGCTTCATAGCATTTGCGCCCAAAGTACATAATCTGAAATTAATCAGAAAGAAATTTCAGACAAATCTGACTTTAGAAATATCTAATAAAATAACTAGGACTTTATAAAAGTATCAAGGCCATGAAAGAAAGGAACAGCTAGTATGGATAGATTGGGTAAGACAGAAGACATAAATGCAACATAAGATCCTGGATAGGAATTGGTGACTGCAATAAACAGTCAAAATGAGAATAAGTTCCATACTATTAGTTAATAACAGTGTATCAATGATAACTCCCTGGTTTTATTAATTATACAGTGGTTTTGAAGATTCTTAACATTGAAAAATGTGGGTGAAGGCTAAAGGAACTCCGCATCATCTCTGTAACTGTTTAAGAATATAATATTACTTCAAAACAAGAAGATTTTAAATGGCTTTCTTTTGAAAAATATGTTGGGAGAAAAATACCTATATAAGTACTGTGAAACTATAACAGATACACTTGGAATTATAAAGAAGAATTAACTTGAAACAAATCTAAGCACAAATGGAATGAGACTATGATGAAAATGACTGTTCTAGTCAGTAGGAAAAAAAAGATTGTTTCATGGTAACAGCAAGTGCACTTGCTATTTAGAAGGGAAAAGAACTGATTGCTATAGGATTTAAATTAGTAAAATTAACTATAAGTACAAAATGTATTTATAAATGTAAAGTGGAGGAAGCCCTTCTGAGCAACACAGAGAATTTAAAAATCACAACAGACCACATGGAAAACAAATATAAAATTTAATGAGACATTATATGGAAACATAAATAGTCCAATAGGAGATAATGTAAGGCCAAAGGCTATGAAGCAATTTATCAGAGACAAACTAGAATGGCAAAATAACTTACAAAATGGTGCTCAAATTTACTCATCATTAACTAAATGCAATATGATATGAAACTGAGATGCTAGTGCATTAATCAGCTTTCCACTACTGTTACAGATATCTCAAGTAATCAAATAAAGAGAAAAGGTTTATTTAGGCTTATGGTTTTGGAAGATTCGGTCCTCTGTCAGTAGATGCCCTTGCTGTAAGGCCTGTGTCAAAAAAAGGTACATTGTGGTGCACAGCACCTGATCCAGCAAAGTCACACCCTTGATGAATGGAACACAAAAGAGAGGCTGAGGGGAGGCAGCCAGGAGTCCTGCTATCCCTTTCAAAGACAGGTTCCCAAAGACCAGAAGACCTCCTGCTAGTCCCCAGCTCTTGAAGTTTTCACCACTTCCCGAAGTAACATGCTGAGGACTAATGCTTTCACACATGAGCCTTGATGTCACTTAAGATCAAAACAGTGACGGCTACTTTTAGGAATCAAATTGTTCAAAGTTAAATGCCCAGAGCATGTGCAATGTTTGGGAGTGTACAAATCTTCACAGAGTCGATGGACTGAACAACATAGGCCATGTGATTGAAAACTATGGTAAAGGTTTAAATTTTTTGAAAATTTATAGTAAAAGGCACATAGTCATTGATCCCTTTAAAAATACCCCTCAGTGTGAATACACATATTCCTTCATTCTTGCCACTTTCTGAGGCAGTTCTTGAAGTGCTTTTCGATGAGTGTCTTTAGTGGTTCATTATGGCCCTGTTTTCAAATCCTGAATCAATTTAAAATATTTACCTTTTCTGGTTATTTTTACTTAGGAAAAGAGCTGAAACTAGCATGAAGCCAGCTTCCATGACTAAGGTGGATGAAGACACATTTTAATGCTTTTATTTGCCTAACTTTCTGTTAGACAGAACTCTGCAGCTACATTTGGCTGTATTTTATCATACCTCATAATGACACTCATGAAAGAGGACTTCTAAAAGTGCTTCAGAAAGGGGCAACAATGAGAGCATAATTGTATCCAAAGAGAGGGGGAGTATTTTGAGAGAGACTAATGGTAATGACTCTTTTACTTTGATGAATTTCATTTTATTTAAATACACTATCTTGTTTGATCAGCCTTTGTAGGTGACCATCTTACTGGTCAATTTAACAGTCTCTAACAGAATTTATGTGTACATATTCTTTAATGCAATAGCTCCTGTCTTGGTTACTTTTTTCTTGTTGCTGAGACAAAATACCTGACACCCAAAATTAGTGAAGCAAAGGTTTATTTAGCTTATAGTTTTTGCAGGTTTCAGTCCATAATCAGCTGGTTCCCAAGGCAGGGTGGCATGGCACAGGGGCAACACTTCAAGGCAGCAGCCAGAGTAAAAAAAAGGAAAAAACAAGCCTCTTCATCTCCCTTATACTGTGTACAAGGCACTCCTACCCTGTGTAGCACTCACAAAATCTCCTTGCCCTCCTCTGCACAGGATGAGAATATTTACAAGGTAAGAACCCTGGCTTCCTGCTTAAACTTCTAAACTTCTCAAATTGACATAATGTATCAACCGTAACAGCTCCCTTGCTAGACCCTTCCATTTGTCTAATCTCAACAGTACCCTATGGATGGCTGTTTTCAGACAGCATAAACTTTGTGAGCAAAACCACTGTGTGGTTATTCCTTGCCAGTATCCTACAAGAAACTGCCACCACCCAGTGTTCATGCACATGTGTTGAAAAAAAAAATGAATGAATCAATCCATTGTAGCCGTACTTGTATGGCAAAAGCTAAAAATAAAAGATCATTAAGTTAAGAATATAACAATTATATTCCATATAATACATTATCATGGCAGGGGTTTGTTCTTACCGTTTCATTGAGAAAAACTGTATGACTGATCTTCTAGATCTTCAAGTTAAACACAGAGTTATATATTAATTATTCATTCAAAAGGCTTTGTGAAATAATACACAATCAATAATAACTTCCCCTTGACAAGTCCACAGCCACTTGGTGGTGGCAGAGCCGCCTCCCTTGCCTGCCTGGTAAGTGAGTGACAGGCAAACAGCTTTTCCCAGGTGGTCTCAGAGCCCTAGCCCCAGCCACACCTGGAGACCCCCTCCCACACTGCTCTCCTCCCAGGGTGTCCATGAGGACCAATTACTCATTTGTGTCTGTGCAAATAAGAGACTAGTGAGACAGCCAATAAAATTCTACCTTCGTATCCATGGTGAAGTACGAGCGAAGTTGGGGCTTTTAAACAGTCTAACGTTCCAGGTGACTTGACCTGTGCTAATGAACTGTATGGAGTCTCATTAAATTAAATTCATTTAATTTTTCTTTCTGATTCTGTAGGATAAAACGATTGTCAAATCACAACTGTTTTAACCCGTGTTACCAGTTGCAGTGTAGGCACTGTGAGAAACTACCTATATAGCTAGAAAAAAAAACGAAAAAATACTGTGAGCTTTAACTACCAATTTGTGTTATTTTTAAACTACAAGTTTACTTTTTAAATTAATAATAAGTAAATGTATACTTAATCTTCTATTTGTATATATAATATTTTTATTAAAGGATTCATAAAGAATAAAAACAACCATTTTTTGTAATTGGAAGCACTAAAATCAGGCATCTTGTCCTGTCTTAGAAATGCAGCTACAGAAGGACGTGTAGGGTGGTATTTTTTTTTTACAAAAAATCTGTTTTCAACAATACTGCAGTAACGAATAGCAAAATCTGTATATCTGAGTTTCTTTTTTTCTGAGAAATTTCAGCTAGATTGTGTGTTCACTTGCCTAAAATTGCATTTTTAAAATTTTCATTTATAGATTATCCTTAACAATTAAGAGTTACGAATGACTGAATTCCTTAATAAAAGGACTGATTGAATATAATAGCATAAAATGTGTACCCTGAGGTAAAATAGTTACTAAAAGAATCAGTATAAAACCACATAAAGTTAAGCAAGTCACAGATAGTTTTAAAATTAATTTATAACATCATCTATGATTTCCAAATTTGAAGCTGAATATTCATTACCTTACACTAAGAATAGCAATTTCAAGGATCTTATTTGGTAGCTAATATATTAGGAATAATGAAATCAAGACAAAACTAACACAGAAGTACCTTTAAGAATAAAAGTATAGCTAAATGAAAACAGTAAAGCCATTTCAACGGACATTCCTCATACTATATTGATATTAATTCTAAATTGACTTTTAATTTCAATAGGCTCTAGTGTTTTAATAGAAAACCAATATATCCTACATAAGTGTGATATACAACTGCTATTTCTAGCATTGGTTTAGGCAAAACATCCAGATAATGCTGAATAAAATACTGAAACATGTTTTAGATGTATAGCTAAGGGAACAGAATCAACTAGCCAACGTTCAACGGGAACTGCAAACAGAGTGAAAACTTGACGGTGCCCTGATTTCAGCCATGCTGTGACCTGGTTAGCAAAATGCTGGGGTTTGAATTGCCCTGTAATTGATGTGACATATCTTTAGGCATGCAAAATGAAAAGCTGGAACTAAGACTTCTCTAAGGAAACAGCCCTTGGTGAAAGAGTGGATATCAGAAAGTAAAAGAAGTATACCTTTTGTAAAGGGAGAAAAGAACCGATTTTTCTCTGAAAGGTCATCCTCTACACTCTCTCCTATCAGTCTGAACGCCTGCTATGTGTTAGCCATGCCACAGTGTATGCGCAGAATGAGTCAGGAAGACCTCCATGGAAGGACACAGTCACAGCCAGCCCTGCAGCCTGCCCATTCATGAAATTCCACGGAGCAGAAGTCTGCAATCAAAAAATTTAGAAAAGCAAAAGAAAGCAAGCCATTACTGGGATTCGGTAGAAACAATAAAACACAAAATCACCCTCTCAAGAACTCTGGACAATGAGATTTTCATGTATTAAATGATATAGGGAAAATATTTTTTAAAATATAAAACAGAATGTGAAAAGAATGAATATTGTCAAAAAAAGAATAGAAGTAAACAAAAAATAACCATTATGGCTAGAACTGAACAGTGTCACCAAAATTGAAAATTCAGTGACAATGTTAAACATTTGATTGAAACAGGGCAAAAAAGAATTTGTAGATTTAAAACTGTGTAATTGAATAATTCACGATGCAACTTAGAGAATCAGAGATGAAAAAGTTTGTTTGTTTGTTTGTTTTTAATGGAGAACAGAATAAAAGCAGTTATCGTACCTAGCTAGTTAAGCACTTGCTATAGTAAAGTGTATATGTGTATATACTTGTAACAAAAGCCCAGTCACCATATATTCACACTACTTTGCAATGTCGTTGTCCCATGAAGAGATAAATCTGTTTCCAGATTTCTTGAATGTGGGTTAGCCTCTTGAGTAATTTTGATCAGTAAAAAGTGACAATGCGTGAGTTACAGAGTAGCTTCTCCTCTTGATCTGTTGAATCACTTTGCCCTGAGACTTCAATGTTAAAGAAGTCCCATGAACCCATGGATCTGGTAAGCCGAAAGCTAAAGTGCCCAGTTGGTTGTCAGCGCCATGTACCAGACTACTTTGTAAGACTATCTTATGCATTAAACCCCTCGCAGTCTCGCAAATGACTGCAACTGTATGACTCAGAGAAGGAACATTTAGCTGATTCCGGGTCAATTACTGACCACAAAATCACTAAGTAATAAACAAGTGTTATTTGAAAATCAAAAATGTTTGCTGATGGTACTCAGCAAAACACAAGTGAAGTATTTGTCAATATTCTAGTATCGATAAATGTCTCCAAAATTACAACCAATACCAAGTAAGAAAAAATAAACAAATAAATAAATGGACTAGACACGCTAAATGTTAGGAATGATTCAGGTTTCATAGAACTGTCATTGTGTGTATTTTCTTTTAAAAAATGCAAACATAAATACAAAAGTAAATATGAAAATAATTATGTATTTAGAATGAGAAAAATAATTTTAGGTTGGAATAAATGTTACAAGTATCACATAAAGAAATATATAAATATATTTAGTAATTATTGTTCACACACATATATGTGGTTACTTTCTCATATACTATTTTCTATGACAATAAATTTCTAATAGTTTCATTGACAGTATCAAATAAACAGTTTCTTGTAACACCATCTTTTAAAACTCAATACTACTGACACTGAGCCAGACAAGTTTTCATCACTGAGAGCTGCTTCGTACATTGCAAAATGTTCACCAGCATTCCTCGTCCCTGAACTCTAACCACTAGATACCAATTATTACCATTAAAAAAAACAAACAAACAAAAAATATATGTATAGACACTCATATGTCCCCAGGTGGGCATGCGGGCAAAACTACACTCCGTTGAAAGTTATTTCTTTAGGATAACTGTCTATAATTTATTTTCATTTGTTATTGATTATAGCTTAAATAAACATACTTCTCATATAAATATATTCTATTTAGCATATTCTTATATATTTAGACAATACAAGCATAGGAATTGATAATTCTATTTCATGGATTCCCATCTAAAAATATAGTACTGTATAAAATGCAATGTGAAGTATAATCCCATCAAGAGATGAACTCAGCTTTTACTAGTATCATTGAAAAGAAAATTATATGCTTACAGTTCTACACCCTTGATTGTCAGAAAATAAACTGTTACACAGCAATTCCTGACTCCATTCATTTCAACTTATTCCAGCCTCATTCTCCAAACCTTTTTATTACCCGGTGACAAATAAAACCTTCCAATCATAATACAACCTCTTGACCTGTACCTACAATTCCTAATTTTTCTAAGACAGCCCAGTAGGTAGTAAATGCTCACCTAGAGACTAGACTACCTCAGGAAGGCTAGCAATTAGAGAATTAGGCAGATAAGAGACTATCAAATGGTAAACACAACGGAGCTCCCAAATTAAAAGGATTTCACAATTTACTGTTGCATTTGCCTGATTCCAAAAGGTCCATGGCATCTCCATAAAAAGTGAAGTAAGACTAGACAGAGAGTGCTGTTAAACAATTGCTGTGAATATACAGTCCACTGAGTTTGCAAATGAAACAAAAACAAAATGGCAGACCGATCTTAGAGTTGTGGAAGAAATTCAACTCAGGTTTCCATACAAATATCACAGACTGGGTGGCTTAAATTTAAAAATACATATCCCTTTCTCACAATTCTGGAGGCTGGAAAGCTGAAACTCAAAATGTTCTGTTGACTGCTGAGACCTTTTTCTTGGTGTGCAGTCCTCAGTGATCCATGATTTCCAAAGCAGCACCCACATTTTTAGGTATTTGCCACAGCACTAATTCACTTCTTGTTACCAGTTTACATATTCATCCATTTGGGCTGTTACAACAAAAGACCATGTTGGCACAGACTGGCTTGGTGTCAGATGAGGGCCACTTCCTGGTGCACGCTTGGTGGGAAGAGTGGGACTCTCTGGGCATTCTTTTCCAAGATCGTTAATCTCACTCCTTAGGGCTCCTCCTCAGGTTTTAATCAGTCTCCAAGGGCTCCATCTCTAAATATCTTCATTTTGGTGAGTAGATTTCAACTTAATAATTGTGGAAACACTCAAATGTTCGATCTATAAAACGATTTTAGCATCAAAGTTTGTGGCAAATAACTCGACTGTAGTAAAACTGAAGAAAAAAAACAGAAAAAACAATTTTTACAAAACTAGAAGACAACGTAGAAAGGCAGACTATACTTGAATGAAAAATAGAAATGTCAACATACTTTCAACGGAAGTAGTTGAATCTAGAAGATGATGGAATGAAAGCTTCAAAATGCTGAAAATAAGACAACATAGTACTTATATTCAGTTAAATTGTCACTCAGTAGCCAAGTTGAAATAACATTTTTTAGAAAACCCTAAGAAGAGTTTATTATCAACAAATACATAACCAAGGATATTCTCAAATTTGTACTTTGAAGACAGCAATCCTAGAGGGGAGATTTAATGCATAAAAAGAATTGTTCCACCCCCAAGAAAAGAGAAAAAAGAAAAAGATGAATGTAGAGAAATATAAATGAATATTAATGCAGTTAGTCAAACACAAGATAAAACTAAAAGTAGTGTTGGACAATTGCAACACAAAAATAAGAACAAATAAAAGTTTAGAAATATTCCACATAAAAATTGAGAGGTAATACACATTTCTATTAACCTTGTTCTTAAGATCTTAAAATGGGAAGTTAAAGAAAAAAAGAAATGAAATAAAAATGATAAAAATTAAACTGATGTAATGAATTACCTTATTTTCAGATAACTATAAAACTACACAAAAGTGAAAGAATTTTCATGAAGAATTATAATAGTATAATTGACCAAAATAGTTAAATAAAAGATGAATATGTTAAAAATGATAGCACACTGTAACTTGGGAGACAAAATTAGAAATTATAAAACATTTTTGGAATGCTATTTACAACATAATTGAAGATTTATATGTATTTTGTGGCAATAAATCACATTTTTAAAATTTTACTACATGAGCTAAAGAGAGTGGAATACTGGCATTTGTTAAGACATCGGTTACCCAAAAACAATGCATAATTACAGACAGATTTCTGGAAAAGTTAAAAAGAACATGGAGAATATCTTTATGAAGATATAAGCAAAACATGAATAAGTAAAATTAAGAACAGTTTTGTTTAAAAAGAGAGTTTTTGAAATGTGAGGAAGGAACATTCATGTTAAAATATCTGTAATATTTACTAAAACACACAATTTATCTCTCAAAAGTAACAGATACTTTATAAACAAGGAATAATCAGCATTCAATTCAATAATCAACATCCAGTTAACCAATAGGTAAAATTCATGCAGTTCTCAGAAAAAGAAAAACAAATGACTAGTAATCATTCACCCTTTGGTCAGAAAAAGAAAAAAGACAAGCAAATTAAAACTAGAGAGCACTACAATATAACCATAAGCAGGTGGGCAAACATCAAATCTGAAAACACCAAATGTTGTGTATGTGATAATATAAGAAGCAATTAGACTTACTTTTTGATGTGCTGGGAATCAAATTTAGGCTTTTACACATAATAGGCAAGGGCTCTACCACTACCATTGGACAATCCCAGTCCAATGACATTCTATCTAGGTGATTGTTGGAAGTATTAAATGGAATAAGACATTTGCATAGCATTTGCAATTTCATGATATCTAAAAATCTGAAACCACCCATACACACTAATTTAAGAATTATAGACTTTGATATATCCTAAATAATCTCCTGTAAACAAACAACATAAATAAGAATGTTCAGGTCAACTACTGACTGAGGTTGGGAAGCAAAAGATAGATAATAATGTTTATCAGTAAGCATGCAGATAATAAAATGTGATATATTCCTGTAAAAGTATAATAAAAATTGGCAATACATTATACCTGGTATACCCACATTTATGAACATAATTTGAGAAGAATAAAGATAGAATACATAAAAATGTTTTCTATGGTTCAAAAATGTGCAAAAAAATGCAGTATTGCGCATGTAAGAAATAAACACCAAATCAAGGAACTGGGTATGTTAGGGAGAAAGAAGGATTGACTCTGGTTTAATATTCAATTTTCAATTTAGTCCTAAGTTACTTCAACTTACAATTCAATATAAGTAAGCATCATTTAGCCTACATAAAGTTAAAATTTTACATACTTTCCTTTTCCTTCTAAGCATTTAAGATCTATAATAATTTTAAGTACTTTAAAATATTTGAGTTGTTGCCTTATTTTCAGATATAAAATTCTGAACTCATCACAATTTTGCTTCTTATTATTTGTTTTGCTTAATAACAACAATCTCTCATCTTTTTCCACAGATGCTCAGGAATGAAAATAGTAATTGCATTACAAACAGTATTGAGTGTTATTAAAATAAAACTACTTCAGCTTCACAGAAAGTAAAAAAATGCTCAATGATTGTGACAATTTTAAAATAAGTTGCACATTCTTTGAACCAAATGTAAATTAATGGCATCTTGTTTCAATTGTATACAATTCTGCATAATTTTTAAAAAATTTATATAAACATCTATGAATCATACAAATATTAATTTTTAAACTCTACCTAGGTTTGAAATTTAACATCTGAGAGGGAAAACTGGTAAGATATGGATATCTATTAGATATCATACTCATCTGAGAAGGAAGTTACAACTTTTCAGCCAAACATTGTAAGTACAAAGTTGTCTCTTTGAAATCAATAAAACATCAATAAATAAGATTTATTCCTAATCAGGAACTGAGCCATATGTTGATAAGAAAGTGGATCATCCAGTGCTTATGAGAGAAACAGATTTAATGCAAGATATACAAATGGGTAAGAATTTACAAGATTGGCTTACGATGGTCCCTGGCAGAGTCAGATGTGGGAAAGTGTAACAGCGCTCTCTGCGCGGTGGAGACCAAGACATCCTGCTGAAGGCCTGGAGCCCCTGCAGTGCCCCATTCAAGTTCACAGCCGGAAGCTGAAGGGTCTGTGCTCAAAGCCAGGAGAGAAGCTCCAAGGTAAAGGCGAAGCCTGGAGCTCCTCCAAAGAAATAGAAGCGAGCCTTCCATCTCCTTCCCTTTTATCCCATTCCGGGGACGAACCTACTGGTAGGTGCCACTCACACCCAGAATGGGTCTTCTGTCTTCAGGAATCCCCTCAGCCACACCCAGAACAATGCTGATCCAGTTCAGTTGTGCGTTTCTCACCCACATTGACACAGTCAGCTAACTCGTACAGATTGCATGTGAATTAGAAAATAATTTAATTCAATTTTTAAGACTTTGCAACATTTTCTTAGATTGGTAGATAAAAAGAGGAGATGTAACCTACAGAATAGCTTAGGAATTTACTTTAAATTGATTTTAATCCTTAATTCTCAATTTGAAATAATTATGACTTTTATAAATAATTTTAATAATATGTGCTTACTTTTATCATCTGCAATAATATATTTATTACTTCAGGTTATCTCATGTAACATTTGCAATATCATATTTTAAAACATGTTAATTTAAGTATTTTTAGTTATCTTTAAAATTTGGGCCAAATAATATCCTGTAGACTATCCCTTATGACTAAATTTTACTCAGCATATTACGCAGCTTTTATACATGAAAAGCATCTCACTGTGTGGCTTATTTTGCAAACTGTTAATTTTGTACAGCTACTTATTTCCAGTCTATGTCTCTGACCTTTTCAGAAAACAGCGAGAACTTCAGGTTCATTTTGTCAGAAAAACATTTCCACTCTTTTCTGAAATAAAGGAAGCAGTAAAGACAAAACAGAAAAGGAAATTCTATAGTCAATGTAACTAGGAACCACAATTAATATTTAATTGTAAAGAAGCCTCAGCACCCTATTCAGAACTCAGAATAGGGCAAGCAAGCATAACAAGAGATAACGCTGGTATATCCACCTCCTGAGCAGAATTGATGGGGTTTCAAATTCCGTGTCACTTTTACAAGAAATGGGGAAAACGTGAAGGACAAATAGATGAGTCTCACAAGGAGATTTCTATGAGATTCACTGACCACAGAGGAGCTGCAGAATATGCAGCTGAATATCGAGAAACAGAGAGTGCCCTTGAAAAATATTGCGGTAGCACTGTTCACAATGTGGGTGAGGAAAGCTGGGTTTCTAAACATAATTATTCCAGTTAGCTGAAAAGGAGTAAATGTGCATCACCGGACACACACACACACACACGCACGCACACATGCACACACACTCACTCCCATGCCTGGCTTACCTTACCATTTTCCACAGTGAGCCAGAAAGAATTCTCATGTTTCAGGATAATATCCACATCGCCCGAGTGATACTGGAGAGTATCTGCAGGTAATGGAGACGCGCTGGGTATAATTGGGGGAAACCCTTTGTGGTGGATAGATAACTGGTGGTCAACTTGTAACACCAGCTGAACTAAATCAGCATGGTGCTGCGCATGGATGGCC
Source organism: Dasyprocta punctata (assembly GCA_004363535.1). Taxonomy (NCBI): domain Eukaryota; kingdom Metazoa; phylum Chordata; class Mammalia; order Rodentia; family Dasyproctidae; genus Dasyprocta; species Dasyprocta punctata. Next base: position 42,128 of record RJWM01004627.1, on the reverse strand, counting down.
CACCTGAAGATTGTTGCCAGCATAAAAAGGGAGAACTGGAAAGGGAGAGCAGAAGCTGTTGGATCTCCTGGGGCTGTTCTCCTGGAGGAGCTCGGCATGCTGGTATGAACTCAGCTGTTGTCATCGGAGGAGCTCAGAACCTTGTCACTGAGGATGGCTGCAGTTCACTGAAGGGGAGCTCTGGACCTTACTTTAAGCATCACTTCCTGCTTTGGGAGGGGAAGATGTGTGCTGTTCAGTCTCCAGGAGAAGTTTGTCACACTGGCTTCCTGATAGGAACTCTGCTGTTCTCATCGTCAGAGGAGCTCAGGACCTCACTGTCACTAAGGATGGCTGCGGTACTATTCAGGGGAGCCCTGGTCCTTATTTTGAGCATTGCTTCCTGGCTCCAGCACAGATCCCTCAGCCTGCTGGCACAGATTCTTCACCCCGCTAGTACAAACTTTCTAGCTTCCACCACTAGCGTTCGGGCCTTCCCAGTGCAGATCCGTAAAGCAGACTTACATGAGTCACTGTTGGGGGCTCAAGGCCTCCAGCTGGACTCGTCGGGGGCATTACCATGGACTCTAGGTCTTCAGGCGAACTCATGCAGGACATCACTGTGGGATCCAGGCCCTGGGCTGCAGTCCTTGGGTCTTAGTGTGGGGACAGATTTCCTGCACTTGTTGTATTTAACTCTTTGGGTGACCATAATATGATACTATAAATTATGTGTCCTGTATGTAATTGTTTTCCTTGCAATCCCTGACTACAACACTCTTTCTTTCCCTAAGAAAGTAGGTATGGGGCTATCATTATTTACTGCATTAAGCAAAACATGGAAATAAACTATATAATGATCAATATTATATTTTACAATAGAATCTACTAGTATTGTTTATTAAGTTAAGTAGCATTGTTATTCATGAAATGGAAATTTTCAGTAACAGAGAGGTGACAAGCCATGACATTTCCATCAGCCTGCAGTAACTGGGGAACACATGACATAGGCACATAATTAATTAAGTGAATCTCATCAATGCATTTACATTAATTGATCTGTTTGTACTCATAGATATTACTTCCCTGCAATTGCCTACTTTCAGACATTTTTAAATGGTCATGAAGCAACACCCAAAGATATTTCAGTAGACTCTTCAATAAGGAAGGATTTATGGGCTCTTTAATAAAGCAAGAAGCTAACAAAAATATAAAAATTGAATTACTCATTTACTTAAAAAACTTTTTAACTAGGGAATTCCAAGAGGAAAGAAATTCAAACTATAATTTTATAATACATAGAAAATAATGATATTAACAACATTACCATTATAAACTGGAATAGCAACAAAGAAGAGCTCAGAGAAATATCCTGGCCAAATACACACTTACTAATAAAAATGAATTGAAATATATTAATGAAGTATTTAATTTCAAAAGTTAAAAACAAATACAAAGTAGACCTGAAAAAAATTAGGAGAAACAAATTAGTAAAGACTGAAACAGAAAATAATAGGGAGAAAATATATTTATTAAGGATAATCCAAAATCTAGAGGCTATTTCCTCAGTAGATAGTTTCAATTGTGCTAGATGAAGACAGCCCAAAGTTAGTGACTACAGTTAACAATACTTTTTTTTATTCTGTTACCTGTGAGAGATTTTAAATGGCCTCCCCACAAACAAAAGTAGTAACTATGTGAAGTCAAAAATTTAGAGATTATGTAGAATGACAGTGATAACATTTAACTATATATATATATATATATATATATATCAAAACATCCTAGTGTATTTCTTAAATATATGTAATTTCAATTTGTGAAGTGTATGTCAGTAAAGCTGGAAATTTTTCAGAAAAAAAACCTACTGGTTGTTTCCTTGAAATCAAATAATAAAACAGAAAATAAGACAAGTAACTATGAATTTTTTAAGATAAAACAAGTCCAAATTCACAGAAAAATATATTCCACTACCATATATAATGAAATATATACTGTAAAGTCAGAAGAAATATAAACTATAAAGAAATACAGTTATAGAAATATAAACTATAAAGTCAGGAACAAGTTCAATGTTATTTCAGGAAGGCAAAGATACATAAACATTTAAGAATCTTCTCATACAATATCTCATATGAACAAATCAAAAAAATGGTAATAATAGTAAAAAAGCCTTCATGAGAGGTGGAAAAATTACTTGGAAATATGTACCACGTTCTTGATATAAGTGCAAATAATCAAACAAACAATCTTTTCTACAATTACTAACCATAAAAACCTACACTTAGTATCACTCTTAATGGGAAAAACAAGTGTTTCTTTTAAACTAGGCAAGAAGTTACAAATGACTGCTTTGATAAAGACTAGCAACATAAAAGGCAATAAAGACTGTCCTGTACAATCAAACAAAAAGTTAAATGGAATATTTGAAATGGAAAAATTTTAAATAGAGCTATAATTGCTAAGAAAATGTTGCTTATTTGAGAGCATTAGAGATAAATCAAACTATGCCTTTCATCGAAGTTGCTAGTTACAAAGAAAATATGTAAAAAAAAAAAAGGTTACAGAATAAACAATGAAAAACTTTATTCAATAAAATAAATACCTCATTCTGAGAGCAACATAAAATAGAAGGTACCTAAAGGTAAATCTCAATAATGATACATCAAACTTCCACGAAGAAATTACAAAATCCAGATATAAAGATGAAGATAATATCTAAATTTACAGATTTATTGTGTGTTATTGAAATCGGAAGTTTTCTATTTAAAAATTTCACTGCAGATTTAGTTTTAAAGTAGCTACTTATGACAATAGCCAAACGTGCTAGGCATGTAATATTTCTGAATACCGAGGATATTCCTAAGGTTGAAAATGACACTTTGCCAAAAGTGACACTTTAGATAATATGGAGTTTTTTACATTTTATTTTGTGCTTTGAAAACTGAGGAGTGAGTGAAGAGTCTTCAAGCTAACCTACACATCCAACTCTATTTTTTTTTTGAGACGTCTTGCTAAGTTGCTAAGGTGTCCAGGATAAACCGGAATTTGCAATCCTTCTGCCTCAGCCTCCCAGAAAGCATTATGCCGAGAGAGATATATGTTATTAATATATGCTATTAATATATTATAATATATTTATAATATAATATAATGTATTATATATTAATAATATTTATAAATAATACATATTAAATACATAAATGTATATAAATACATGTTTTTTTCAATCTGAGATAAATTATTTAATTCATTGATGTTGACTAAAGGATTTAGTATCCCAAAGGCTCTGTAAAATGTTTTCTGCTGACTTCCAAACCTACAGTGCTCAGTTCAGCTGCCCTCTGGGATCTGATTACTGAATATCCCTGTATCAGGATAACATCTTCTTTGTCAATTTATTCCCAGCATACAACTGGAGTGACTACAATTCTGTTCTCCTGGTTTCCTGATCTTGTTTGTGCAGAACTCCGAGATCCTGGCTTTCCCCTGTGCCAAAGTTATTTGGAAGCTGTGTGCACCGTGTTACATGCTTGGCCAGTGTGTTGTGTGGCTTTGAGATCTGTACCCATGCTGAATGCTTTGCTTTAGAGAAAACTATCACAGAAGACAGGGAAAAAGAGATTTTAACCATTAGATTTGAAGCATGAGTTCAAAGGTGGCCACTTTAAAGGGAGCGAGGTTTTGGACTGATAACCTCATTCCACATCAACAAATATTTTTTTTGGAGTGTTTCCTATAAATAAGAAATTCTCAACCTCTGAAGAGTGGCTCTTCAACAAATACATAATTTGACAGGCACCACTGATTTTTTGTTTAATGATTTATGCAGATATTTATTTGCTTACTGTCATAGCTACTTTTCACTCATTGCTGAGACAGAATACTTGATGCCCAAAATTAGGGCAGGAAAGGTTTATTTCTTACAGTTCTTGGGAATTTCAGTCCATACTTAGTTGGCCCCAAGGCTGCATGGCGTGACAGGGCAGCCATTCATGGCAGCCACCAAATAGCAAGGCATGTGAACCTGGCAAGAGAGGGCAAGAAAGGAAAACACACCTTCCTCCCACCCCTTACTCTGTATATTGGTTCCGCCTCTGGGCGGGTGCAACATTCATACCACCAATCCCAGCACTAGACAACAAACCAGTCACGAATGCCGACTCAGCCCCATCCAGATTATGTGAGTCTTTGGGAACACACAGGACAAACCAATACATTCCACCTCTGGCCCCCCAAGCACTCATGTATATCCTTCATACCAAAGACATTTAGTCCATCTCCAAGAGTTTCCAAAGTCCTAACAATTTCAGCATTGCTGAGAAGTCCAAGTCCCAAATCTCATCCAAGTTCTATGGCAAACTCTTAACTGTAACCCCCTGTACAAATGAAAACGAGGTTAAACACTTCCAACATATAAAGGCACAAGACAAACAGTACCATTCCAAAAGTTACAAACAGGGGAATACAAAGCATTGGAAACAAAACAAGTCCAAAATCCAGCAGGGCAAACATTAAGTCCTGGAGTTCTACACTCAGCATCTGAAGCAATCTGGTTGCAAGATCCAAAAGGCTTGAGTGATTCCAGCCTTGTGGCACTTCCAAGGGTTTTAACCTTCGTAGCTTCTTTCTTGAGCCCACAGTCCTCAGTTTTTGTAGCTTTCCTTGGATAATCCCAGTTCCTGGCTTTTCTAAACTCCTGGGTTTTCCATTGTGCCCTTGGCTTCACCCTTACATCTTCACATCTTGCCCTCTGCAAGTGGAGTGGCATCTGCACATTTTCCTTGCACTTAAAACCAGTGCCACATGGATGCCACCAAGGTCTGCTGCCAGGCTTTCCTCTCTCTTGGCTGTAGGGGTTGACTGCCTGTATCACTGAGCTCTCTGAACGTGATTCATGAGGAAAAGTTTCTCTACTCCACTGCCATTCTGGAATCTGGTATGGCTGCCGCCATTTTGTCATTTTGAAACCTCCTGTGGCTTCCATCGCCACTCTGGAACTTGGCGCTCTGTTACTTCTCCCTCAGAGCAAAGTCTTTCACTTTTGATGGTCTGAGGCTGCAAAGGGTGGAGGCCCATTGCTTCCCAGAATGCCCCCAGGCCATCATTTTTATTCCTTTGTTCCTTCTCAGGAATCGAGGTCTCAGCTCTATCTTTATAGTCCAAAGCTTTTTGGCCAAATTCACAATGTTTTAAATCACCATGCTGGGCTCTTTGCTCTTGATCCCCAACATAAATCTGGCTAAAAGCTGCCAACAATAACTAAGTTACCATTTCAGTATTTGATTGCCTTGGAATTTCTTTCACCAGATTAATCAGTCCATTGCCCTTAATCTCAGCCTCAGGCAAAGTCTCTGGGCACAGGCAGAATGCAGACAAACTTTCTGCCAAGCCATAACACACATCATGTGAAGTCCAACAACCAATGAAGTCCTTCTTCCCAGCAGAAACCTCCCAAGCCTGGTCTTTACTGGCAGGCTTTTTAACAAACTTCTGGTTTTCTGAGCTCTGACCAGAATCTCCCATATGGAACAGCCCAAGCTGTTCCAGCTCTAGGCATTCAGGTGACATTTCTGAACCTTTCCAAATTCTTCCCAAAAGCCATTTCCAAAGGCTCTTGAACCACATGGTCAGGTTTAGTTACAGCAATGACCCCACTCTTGGTACCAAATTCTGTCTTAGTTACTTTTTGCTTATTGAATACCCGATGCCCAAAATTAAGCAAGGAAAGGTTTATTTCTTACAGTTCTTGGGAGTTTCAGTCCATACATAGTTGGATCCAAGGCAGCATGGCATGGCAGGGCAGTCATTCATGGCGGCTGCCAAACAGCAAGGCATGCAAACTCGGCAAGAGAGAGCAAGAAGGGAAAACATGCCTTCCTCCTGTCCCTTACCCTGTATATCAGCTCCACCCCTGGGCAGGCACAACACTCACACCACCAATCCCAGTACTAGACAACAAACCAATCATGAATGCCAGACTCCACCCCATCCATATTATGTAAGGCCTTGAGGGGATACAGGACAAACCAATACACTTACTTTTCATCCAAACTGAGGTGTGTGATTATTTATCAAATGATATTTTCCTGTATGAAAAAATCTGTGCACCTACATACAAAGCTATGATTGTCTTAGGTCAAAAATCAAGTAGAATGAAAACAATATTTTGCAGAATTTGAGCATGTGGTACAAAATAAATCCCAAGATTGCCCACCCTCCATATTAAGCTTTCTTTTCTGTTGGACTGAACTATTCAGAGCAGCGAGTTGAGCAAACAGGAAGTGTTGGAATTATAAGGGACAGGAAGGCTCCAGGAAACCCTCTGAACAACGGGATCTTTTGAGATTTGAAGACCTTCACCTTGTGGATGGCTGGATCCCAGGAAACTGCATCTCAGCCACTACTGCTTATCCCGATCCTCCAAGCAGACATGGACACCTTTGTCAACAGGACAATCATAGAAAATAAGAGTGAATCGAGAAAAAATAGTAGTGAGTGTGCACTTTCTGAAGATACACTTTCAGCTTTTAATAATTCATTTAGCTGGGCGTGGTGGCACACGCCTGTAATCCCAGCAGTTGGGAGGCTGAGGCAGGAGGATTGTTGCGAGTTCAAGACCAGCCTGGGCTACAGAGTGAGCTCAAATCCAGGCTGAACTGCATAGCAAGAGTGTGTCTCAAAAAGATAAAAAATAAATAAATAAGCAAATAAATAATTCATTTAAATGTGTTAAAAATAAGGAAATTTTTCATTGGAAATGGGAACTGTGTATGTTTGCATATTTGCAATTGGGTAAAATTACCAAACTAAGGATTTTAAACTGAAATTGAGTGTAACCTAGAAAACAAAATTTGTGTGCTTATTCACACACATGACAATGAATACAGCTCTTTGCAAAGTGATCATGAAAATTTAATGTGTGGTAAGGAGGCAGCTTTCAAATTATTTCAAACCAATTTTGAACCACTTCAAAAATATTCATACACAGTTAGGGCTGATTTTCTTCTTTCTGCAGGAGACAAAATTCAGTATCGTTACCATGTCTAAATTTTTTGATAAAGTGATGTCACTCAGAAATGAATTATTTCAAAACAGTCCAACCCTATGAATATTTAAGAAAAAGTTTGGTTGATTGACTTATATTTGCATAAATTACTTTGCAAGAATTCTTTGTCATCCCCTGGTAGTGCCTTAATGTGTTTCTCTTTCAAAAATATACTAATGCCACTTTGTATAGGAGTTCATTCATCTCAAATGCTTCTGCTCAAAAATTTACAAATGAGATAATGCCATTACTAATTACTTGTTATGTTCAGTTTTCCTAACGATAGGAATATAATTTTTGAAACAATGAAAAATAAAACTTCTTAATTTACTCAATTTCTTAGTTTACTCTCCTTTCACAGATAACCTCAAATAGTAGTGTGGGGTAAGAATACATAAAAGATATACATTTTTAAATGGTTCTTACAAATTTATCATTATTATGTTTGCTATGTAATCCTTAGATTTGATTTTAATTTTGTTGCAGTTTTTATTTTCTCAAGAAATGAGAAAAGTGGGTGATATTCTCTTGAGATAGGATGTCTGTTGTATATTTTATTCTATTTGTTATGTATTACTTTTTATACATAATAAATTATGAATATTCAAAAATTTTATGAATAATAAACTTTAAAATCTTCTATTTGCATCCCAGAAATGAAGAAATTGTGAACAATTCCCCAAAGTTTAGCACAGTCCAGTGGAGCTGACCATTTTGAGACATCAAAATGTTATTAATGTTGCCCAGTAAGAAGCTTGTGGATTTCTGGATTCCTAACTAAAAATGACTCCAATCAGATGGAAGGCAAATTAAAGACAATGGGATCAGTATATTCCATAGATGATTCTGAGGAAAACTACCTATTAAAGTTTCATTTGCATTCTTAAAAAATGTGTGTTACCTGAGTAACCTATTATATTATGGATCATTCATTAGCTGCGTCAAGGCTGTGAAGAATTACATGAAACTCAGCTTGAGATTCTAAAATGAATAGAAGTGAAATAGTAAAGGGCATCTGTTGGAGAAGCAGAGATAAAATTTCAAACTTCTTAAAATAAAGGGAAATACAAGCTCCATGGAAAGGAGGTAATTTATGTGTTTTAAAGTTTAGAGTTATGCTTTATATTTTTAAAAAATACAACATTTTGACATCTCCAGAATATTAGTAAAAATTGTTGAACAGAATACCCATAAAAATGTGCAAATGACAAAAAATTTTTTGGTGTAGCTGTCTGCAACAAACCAGCATATACTACCTCACCTCATCACTCATTAGGGTCCCTGCTCCTAAACACACTGCAAATTCATTCTGCAATTCCGGCCTGGGTGGGAAATCCCCAGTGAGTGTCAGACATCCATGGAAATCGAGAGTGCCTTTGTTATAAGTCAAAAACAGGAATCAATTTTTTTGAAACACAACGTAGTCCCTACTTCAGCTTCCCAAAACTTATACGGCTTCAGTGATTACAAGTTAACTGCCCTTTTCCCCTCTGTGAAAAACCATCCTAAATCCATGGTTTTCTCTAAGACATAATGAGAAATGTTCTTCTCTCTTTGGAAGTACATCTTTTAAGCCAATTTTCTGAAAAATGATTTTCATGCAAAAGCCTCCATCCTTTAAGTATATGCTTAGTGTTCTCAATTACTTTTTTTCAAATCCAAGAGGTAAAAATATTTGTATAAGATACTTTAAATTGAAGCTTCAAAGAGAAACTTAGAAAAAAAAAGCTATCCACAAAGTTTCAGATTTAAAAAGTCATATTTTACTCCCATCTTCCTCTTTCTCTCTCTCTCTCTCTCTCTCTCTCTCTCTCTCTCTCTCTTTTCGTCTCTCTCTCCATCTCTTTCTCTGTTTCTATCTATCTCTGCAGGAAAAAGAAGTATTATTTTCTATTGTAAGCTGGGGTATATTCATATATTTGTTTCCTTCTGTTGAGCAGTAACAATAGAAAACTGTATATTAAAAAAGAAAGAAAAAAAAAGAACACCGTATACAAAATTCCATGAGAGAGAATTTACAGAGTCACAGAGAGTATCAGGCTTTCTGGCGCCTGACATTTCTATCCCAGGGCTGTTTCCTAGCAATTTCCATGTGGGTGGAATTGCCCGCCAGTTCAAATTGCCCCTTTATTTCAAAAGGTATAGGAGTAAATAAAAGGCATTTTCCCACATAATTAGATGCCAAAGATGAAACCACCCAAATAAAACCCATTCTGACCTCTTTGTCCTTATACATCTATGGATTATAAAATTAACTCCATTCACACAAACCATGCATTAGGATTGTTTATTTTTCTATGAGCAATGTAAGTCTTGATATTTCCCCATATAAAATAGAAGAATATTAGCAATATTGGAATTTCACCTTTAGTAATATTTGCAGGAAAAAATTAAAATTCTATAATCTCTATTAAAAGGAAGTAATACAATGAATGTAGGCTAAAAGACACATATGAAATATTAACAGACCTTTAAAAATATCTTAGGTCATAACCTTCCAGACGTACTGAATATTTTCCTTAAACAGCAAATTTTTTCACCTCCAAGGACAAAATTTTCTCTGATACTTGTTTTAAAATATTATTACTTGTTTATTTTATTTTATATTTATTTACTTATTTATTTTGTGGCACCAGGGATTGAACTCACAACCTCATGCCTGCCAGGCAGGCACATAAGCCACTGAGCCAAACTCCTGACCCTAGTTTTTTGAGACAGCATTGCACTCTGTAGTTCAGGCCGGCCTTGCGCTCACGTTGTAGCCCAAGCCAGACTGGAAATCCCAACGCTCCCCCTATCTCAGTCTCCCATGGGCTGGAATTAAAGGCGTGCACCACCATGCCCGGCTATTACTTGTTTATTTTAGAAGCAAGTCGAAGTTTCCTCTGATCCATTATTTCTACTAATACCATAACAAGTATTTGCTCTCCATATTGGTTTTTTTATTAAAATTCACACACTCATTGCTACATAAACCCCACAATTAAAGATTCATGGATTTAAATATTACCCTGGAAATATAAAACCATTTTTCTATTGGCAGGAAAACTGAAGCATAAAAAGATAAAATGATTTGAACATATATTGAGGTCGCTACTGACCAAGATTGGAATATAAAGTCTTTCTACTACAATGTTTCCTTCATTGTTTAATGATAAAATGCGTGGTACCAATGAAATTTTTGTATAGTTTGAAAAGTGTTGAGGATGGATACAATAATTTCCTTCATGCTACTTACCTTTCGTGTTTGCTTTGTTTCAGAGTACTTCACAAACATGTTTGAAATAAAAATATACATTTTTTGGAGATAAAAATAAGAAAAAAACTGTAGGAAAAGATCAGTAGTAAGGATTCAAGGAAGAATTGCATCTCAACTTACTCAAAATAAATTTAATTATAAACTGGCTATCAAAGAATGTCTATAAAATTATTTTTTATTTAACATCTGTGCTATGCAAGAATCTAAATTTACAGGTTTGCTTTCAATATGTTGCTCCATTATTTTGTTAAGGTTTTCTATAATAATAGAAAGCCCTGAAATAAATATTGCTCTGCTCATTAATTGATTTGATAACCCTATTTTCTTATACCTAACAGACATATCATGTTTCTTAGAACAAATATTTTAGTGTACCAAATACACTGACCCTTCTTATGAACACAGGTAAGACATTAATGGTATTAATGGGATTGTTCCATGGTATTATCTGAGTATTTTTGTAGCAGTGCATTAAGACAGGAGATTACGGAAACTTAAAAATAATAATCAGTAATAAGTACAGACCCGTATGTAGTCTCCCAGGTATAATGTTACAATATCTTCTGAATCCAATTCCTGATGGGATAGGACACATTAACAGCAATTAAACAATACTCACTGTTATCTCGTGGAAGGGTGAAAATCTATTTTTTGCAATCAAAGGCAATTATAGGTCCATTATCCCATTTTCCCTCTGAGGATTGTTCATGATCTTAGACCTCCTTAAACACATGAGCTCTCAACACATCGACCTTCAGAGAAGAGCTATCACACTGTAAAGAAAACTCAGCCAAGTCCAATCATAAAATAAAGATAAATGACACAAAGTAAGTTGCCTAGGATACTTAAGTAAATATGTAAAATTAATAAAATCATACTGAAAATGCATGCTAAAATATATGAGCAAGTACGTGATGAATATATTGACATAAATGGCATTTGGGAGAGTTTGCAAGAGAAAGCATGAGAATTGACTCTTGATTATCTATGCATAGAAAACATGCAGTGTACGTAGCACATGTAAAGTCCGATTGGGTGCCAATGCTTCAGGAGCCTACAAGTGAAAAGCGTACCCTTACCTCTCAAGGGGACAGGGTTAGACAGGCAATGATTTCAAGGTCAGAGTGATTAATGTTCTTTAAGTGGGACAAAACTTACTGGACCGTTATTGTCACTTAAATCACTCTTGACCAGAGTAGTAGAGAATGCCTCATAAACAAAGAAGCGTTGACTCTGAATTTTATTCTTTTGGGGGAATCATGCACACACACACACACACACACACACACACACACACAAATTAAACTTATGTCAGTGCATTTTGTGATGCAGGTTAAAATGAAGAGGGATCCCTAAGACCAGTGTGGCTTTCTTTTTCAGGCTATCCTGGGAAAGCACTGGGACATAAATCTTATGAAAGATACCCAGCTGAAGTTCTCAATTATTGAGAGCCCATAGGTGTATGGTATTAAATAACATAACAGACTCTCATTGACAGAGGCCAAAAGAATTGTCTGGTACCTCTGATAAGCCATGTTGTGTAACATTTCTTGGGATAAATATGAGATTCAAGGCCATTTATTTTGTGGCATAGAATCAATTCTTATTTCTAGGAAATATTACCATTTTCCTATGAGTGGAATAGGCTTAGTAAATGCTAGCTGGGTCCATGTGTGTCATAGTCATTTCTCCATTTCCTGGAATGCAATTCCACTAGTTAAAAATTCTCAAAATGGAAAAACAATCCAAAATATCACAGCTGTGCATTTTGTTTTTTACCCAAGAGCTTCCTCACCAGATATTGATTCAGTTTGCTTCTCATCTCTCCCCTAAGTCAGCGATGTTCAAAATCATTATATGGTAGAGTATAGTTTCCAGCATACAAAGAAAAAAAAAAGAAGAAAGAATAAAGAAAGAGAAAGAAAGAAAGAAAGAAAGAAAGAAAGAAAGAAAGAAAGAGAAAAGGAAGAAAAGACTGTGGTGGGACTGTGACCCTGCCACTGATTCTACCCTCTACTATCCAGGAAACTGCACTGGGCCTGTGACCAGCACAGTGACTTGGCCCTCCACCCAGGACTGGTGACTGGGAGAAAACCAGCCACACAGTAGGGTACTGACAACAGTGCACGTGAGACATGGGTGAAACTAGCAAGATTGAAAAGACCGAAATTTGAACCAACAGAAGAAAATGACAAAACAAAACAAACAAGTACAGGACATATCTAAATTGAAGAAATTGGAAGACACACACCTGAAATTTCTGAAAAGATAGAAAGTGAAGGAAACAAATCCATGAGGCTATAGAGGAAATCAGATCAGAAATAATATCTCAGGTAAAAAAAAAAAAAAAAAAAAAAAAAAAAAAAAAAAAAAAAAAAAAAAAAAAAAAAAAAAAAAAAAAAAAAAAAAAAAAAAAAAAAAAAAAAAAAAAAAAAAAAAAAAAAAAAAAAAAAAAAAAAAAAAAAAAAAAAAAAAAAAAAGAAAAAAAGAAATGGCATCCAAAATGAAAGAATTCCTCAACATAGCTAGAGAAGACATAGACAAAAAAAATAGAGGTGCACAGATAAATGATGGAAACTTGAATGAACAATATAGGAAAGGACTAGAATGCATGTGACAGATTCAAATAGATATCCAGGAAATTAAAAATTCTACTAAAACCTAGAAAAACCACTTGAGCCAAACTGAAGATAGACTTTCAGACCTTGAGTACAGGACAAGGCTAGTAGTCATGAAAGAAAAGATCTCTTAATAATAGCAAGGGACCATGAAATAACAATTCAACAGCTCTAAAATGATGTAAAGAAAAATAATATAAGACTTATGAGTGTCAACAAAGAAGCAAGAGTCAACATAAATGACATTAAAAAACTATTTGCAGAAGTAATAGCAGAAAATTTCCCAAGCATGGGAACAGAATCTGACATACAGCTAAGCAAGGTATATAGAAAACCCAGTCATAGCCAAAATAAATCTACATCCAGACATATAATAATCATGATCCCACATTCAGCACATAAAAAGAATATTAAAACCTGTTAAAGAAAAGAAACAGATCACCTATAAAGGAAAACCCATTAGAATCATGACGGACTTCTCAACACAAACTCTCAAATCAAGAAGAGCTTGGAGTGAAATACTTCAAAGCCTGATTGATGTACCCTGCAAAACTATCTTTTAAAATTAATGGAGAAATGAGATACTTCTGTGAAAAGTACAACTGAAGAAATCCATGAGCACAAATTCAACCCTAAAATGTTACTGACAAATATTCTAGATAGTGATAAAAATGCCCACAATTCCAAGGACAACATCAAAAAGAAAACGCCAGGCAGGTCAAGCAATTAAACAGAGGAAAAATCAGGGAGCAAACAGGAAAATAACATGACTAAGACAAACCAATATGTATCCATTATAATACTGAGTATAAGTGACCTCAATCCACCAATCAAAAGGATCAGGCAGGCAGAATGGATCAAGAACCAAGACCCACCTATATGCTATATACAAGAAGAATATTTAACTCAAAAAGAAACTCATAGACTGAAAGTCAAAGGAAGAAAAACCATACTCCATGCAACAGAAACCCAGAAAAAAAGCAAGGGTAGCTATCCTGTTTGCAGACACTGTGAACTTCAAACAAAAATCATCAAAAAAGGTTGCTGCATAGTTGTCAGAGGAAAAATTCAAGAAGAGATAACAAGCATAAATATATATGCACTAAACATGGGAGTGCCCAACTATATAAGGCAAATATTAATAGACATAAAAAATCAAATAACAATAGCACAGTTGTAATGAGGGACCTTCATACTTCTCTGTCACAAAGAAATGGACCAACTAGAGAAAAGCCAGCAAAGAAATAACACAACTCAATCAAATATGCGAACAAATGTACTTAGTAGGTGTTTACAGCATATTCCACCCAATGACATCATTCTTCACAACTGCACACAGGTCATTCTCTAAAATAGACTACAAATTACCCCATAGAACATGCTTAATTGAAGGCAAAAGAATTGAAATTATCCCATACATATCATCTGACCATACTGCAATGAAATTGGAAATTAATGGCAAAAGAAATTGCAAAAACTCCATCAACACATGGAAATTAAATAACATCTTCCTGAACAACCAATGGGTCACAGATGAAATTACAGAAGAAATTAAATGATATCTACAATCAAATGAAAATGCAAGCACAACATACCACAATCTGTTGGATGAAATTCAGTTCTAAGAGGGAAATTTATAGCAATGGATTTTCACATCAGGGAAACAGAGCAAGCACAAATAAACAATCTAATACTAGAGCTAGAGCTTCTAGAAAAAGAAGAGCAAGTCAAGCCCCAAGTCTGTAGGTGGGAGGAAATTATAAAGATCAGAGGAGAAATTAACTCAATTGAGACTAAGAAAACAACACAAAAAATTAAGGAATTGAAGAGTTGTTCTTTGAAAGAATCAACAAAATTGATAAACCCCCAGCCAACCTTATCAAAAAAAAAAAAAAAAAAGGAAAGACAATGGTGAAATTACCACACATCCTGTGGAAATTCAGAAGATCATTGTTATGGTTGATACATTGTGTCAACTTGAGAAATTTGAAAGTTTAAACTGAGAGACTCAGCAGGGACCCAGGGTTCTTACCTTGTAAATATCCTCTTTCTGTGCAAGGCAGGGCAAGGAGATTTTGTGAGTGCTACATCTCCCTGAGGGGTGTTGGGTGGCCTGCATACACTGTAAGGAGGACAAGAGGCTTGTTTTCACCCTTTTCAGCTCTGGCTGCTTTTGCTTGCTGCTGACTTGAAGTATTGCTCCAGTGCCATGCCACCCTGCCTTAGAGTCAGCTGATTATGGACTGAAACCTCCAAACACTGTAAGCTAAATAAACCTTTCCTTCCCTAATTTTGGGTGGCAGGTGGTTTGTCTCAGCAACAAGGGAAAAGTAACCAAGACATGAAAGAATAAACAATATTGATAAACCTCTAGCCAACCTTATTTTTTAAAAAAAGGAAGGAAAATGGTGAAATTGCCACACATCCTGTGGAAATTCAGAAGATCATCACTACCTACATTGAAAATCTATACTGACATAGGAGGCAAAATGCAGAACAAATAGACATATTCCTAGGACTGTATGAACTACAAAAGCTGAATCAAGAAGATGTAAAATTTCTGAATAACCTAATATCAGTGAATGGAATTGAAAGCATAATTAAAAACTTATCACCAAAGAAAAGCCCAGGTCCTGATGGATTCACTGTTGAATTCTACACGAAATTTAGAGGTGATTTCGCACTACTACTCCTCAAACTCTTTAGTGAAATTGAAAAGGAAGCAATTCTAGCTCTTTCCTAGAGGCATGTATTACCCTGATACAAAAAAAAAAAAAAAAAAGACAAAGACAAAGACAAAGACAAAGAAAAAAAGACCCAACCAAAAAACAAAATTGCAGGCCAATCTATCTAATGAACATAGATGCAAAAATCCTTAATATAATACTAGCAAACAGGATGCAGCAAATCATCAAGAAGATTATACAACACGATGAAGTGGGATTCATCCTAGGAATGCAGGGATGGCTCAACATACTCAAAACAATGAATGTTATATACCATGTTAACAGAGCCAAAGACAAGAATCACACGGTCATCTCAATAGATGCAGAAAAAGCCTTTGATAAAAATTCAACACTCATTCATGGTAAAAACCCTACAAAAAATCAGAGCAAATGGTCTACTCCTCAATCTGATAAAAGCCATCTATCACAAACCAACAGCAACATCATAAAAAATGGACAAAAGTGAAAATTTTCACTCTAAAATCAGGAACAAGGCAAGGATGTCCACTATTCCCACACCTATTCAATATAGTTCTGGAAACATTAGCCAGTGCACTTAGATAAGAGAGAGAAATAAAAGGAATAAGGATAGAAAAGGAAGAAGCTAAATAACCATTATCTGAAGATGACATAATACTCTACATAGAAGACCCCAAAAACTCCTCCAAAAGTCTACTAGATTTAATAAGCAAATTCAGCAGTGTAACTGGATACAGTCAACACTCAAAAATCAATAGCATTCCTGTATACAAACAACAAAGGCACTGATACTGAAATTAGGGAAACAACAACTTTCAAAATAGCATCCAAAAAAAAAATGAAATACTTGGGAATCAATCTAACAAAGGAAGTAAATGATCTCTATACTGAAAATTACACTTCTCTGAAAAAGGAAATCGAGGAGGATCACTGAAAATGAAAAGATATTTCCTGCTCATGGAGAGGAAGAACTGACATTGTGAAAATGGCCATACTCCCAAAACCGCAATACAGATTTAATGCAATCCTGATCAAATTACTATTAGCATACCTCACAGATCCAGAGAAACCATTCCTAAAATTCATCTGGAGCCAGAAGAGACCTAGAATAGCAAAGACAATCCTGGGCAACAAAGGCAAGGCAGGAGGCATCACAATGCCAGATTTGAAATTATACTACAAACTGCTATAATAAAATCAGCACGGTACTGGCAGAAAAAAAAAAAAAAAAACAGACCTGAGGATCAGTGGAACAGAGCGTAAAATACAGACACAGCTATGCACACACTCAGCCACCTTATCTTTGACAAAGGGGCCAAACAATTTCACTGGAAGAAAGATAGCCCCTTTAATAAATGGTGCTGGAAAAACTAGCTTTCCACATGCCACAGACTTAAACTAGACCCTTGCCTATCACCGTGCACTAAACGAAAGGCAAAATGAATCAAGGATCCAAATATTAAAACAGAAACACTAAATCTATTGGAAGACAATGTTGATAGAAATCTCAAAGGCACAGGAGTAGGCAAAGAGTTCATGAACAAAAACCATACCAAGTGGGAAGTACTTTAAAGAATCAGCAACTAGTATCTCATCTTATTAAAAAGTTTCCAGACATCAAAAGAGATCACCAACAGAGTGGGAAAAAAATCCCACAGGCTGGGAAAAAATTTTTGCCAGACATCCCTCAGAAGAAAGACTTCTATCTAGAATGTATAAAGAATTGAAAAAAATCAGGCCCTCTAAATTCAAAGACACAATCCCAAAATGAACATCTGAGATGAAAACACAATTCTCAGACAAAGAAATACAAGTGACACATAAATATATGAAAAAATGTTCAGCATCATTGGCCATTACAGAAATGCAAATTAAAACAATGATATTTCATCTCACTACAGAAAGAATTGCCAAGATCAAGAAATCAACCAATAGCAAATGCTGGAGGGGCACTGGGGAAAAGGAACACTTCTGCATTGTTGGTGGGAGTGTAGACTTGTACAAGTGCTGTGGAAATCATTGTGGAGATTCCTCAAAAAGCTCGGATTAGAGTCCCATTTGACCCAGCTATCCTGCTTCTGGGCATTTTCCTAGAAGAATTGAAAATGTCATAGCACAGTGATATATGTGCACCCATGCTTATAGCAGCACAATTTGTTATAGCTAAATCTTGGGAACAACCCAAATGACCATCAACCAAAGAAGCGATAAAAAAAAATGCGATATTTTTATACAATGAAGTACTACTCAGCTATAAAGAAGGATTGACTTAAGGGTTTTATAGGTAAATGGATGTGACTTGAGACCATAGTCATAAGTAAAATAAATCAAACTCACATGTGTAAATACCATATTGTCTCCCTAGTGTAAGAAACTGAAAAAGTATATATGATCCAAAATCTACAATAGATACTGCATAAGGGTAAGAAACTGCTCAAAGAGCAAAAGTAATTGGAATAGGGGAAAGGAGGAAAGAAAGGAGGGTAAAGGAAAAAGACATAAATTTGAATATAATATATATATTATATACATACATATATATAATATATGTATATATAATATATATACATAAGATAGCTAAAATGACTATACTACTAAATGTATTGGTTATTGGAAAAGAACAGTTAATACTCATATGATTAGATCAATTTTACTTGTCTATATCTGTTAATCTAAACAACCCTTTTGAAGGTAACGATATGCAATATTACAACCACTGTCAAATTCCTATCATCTTGTTTTGTAAACCTATACTGTTATTGTATTGAACTTGTTGTTGTTGTTTGTTTGTCTCTTTTGCTTTTTTGTGTTTCTTTTCTTTTCTTTTTTTCTCTTAAATAAATTTAAAAAACAAAATAAAATAAAATAAATAGAAGTGAGCAAAGAGATGAGAAATAGTTATGAATCCCAACAATATCCAAGATTTTCTGCTATCTCACTAGATAAAGGGGCTCTTTAAACCACACATCGAAAGTGTTCCTGAAAGTGTTTCCTTTCCTCAGAGTGATGTTTGTGTTACTTTTGTCTAGAAAATTCTACAATACGTTCTGGATTTGCTTCAAATTCAATCTCCATCCAGTGGCTTCACTGTAGAAACCAACTGTTGTGACAGAGCACATAATTTTTGCCAACTCGCAGGATTTGTCAAAATTGGCATTTTTTTCTACTATCACTGCATTTTTCATGATTTTCACATACATATATTTTTCAATCAATTATTTGTTACCGTTTAACAAATGCCTTTAATTGTTCTAAAGTCAACAAACCAAATAAGGTGTGTCCTCCACAGACGTGCTGCTCACACACTTTTATTTAACATGAAAGATAAAACATGTATATGAATTCCTTCGAAGTGGACCTCAGCATCCAAGGTATCATGAGAGGCCAGAGTGAGGTAGGGAAAGCGTGCGTCAGAAGACAACGCAGAACAGAGACTGCCACGTGGCCAGCAAGTTGGAGTTTTACTTTGCGTGGTAATAAGAAGTGAAGCATTCCATGAGGAAAATGAAATGGTCAGGTCCAGCCTGAAGGAAAATGAATCTGACAGAGATGGTTATGTTGAATCAGAATGAGCCTCGCTGGAGTGTGGGAGATTATTATCCTGGGTGAATTTAATGAAAATCTAAATTAGCAAAGTGTCAATGCAACCACAGAGGAAGAAACAGACACGCGATGTATTTTACAGGTGCACTTGGCTACACTCAAACAGTGGGGAGTGACGGGGTAGGAACACTACTTTGCCTCAAGGGACAGGTGCCTGCCTCAAATTCTGTGAGCTGGAAAACAAGAACTTATGGGGAAAAGCACTTTAGGAGGCTGAAGTTCACATATTTGAGCCCAGCCTGGGAAAATAAGTGACTTAGTGAAAACATGTCTTAAAATAAATTTAAAAAAAAAAATTAAAGGGGCTGGGGATGTAGCTCAGTGTGATGGATGTGAGTCCAATCCCTAGTACCACATACACACAATAAAAACAATATTGCAGGAAGCATAGTAATTTCAAATAGGACACACCAAAATGAATGTTAGTAAGACATATATTCAAATCTTTAGAGATATGCATATATTTCCTTCCAAAATATAGGCAAAAATTTAAAATCTGCAGAGAGATGTGAAACCATGGTAGAGCAATGTGTAGAGAGCAGGAAGTGGGCCAAAGATGTGTGGCATTAGGGTATACAAGGAAAATGATAATGATCTTTACCAGAGGGATGAACTGCTTATTGGATGGCAAGGACAAATGGTGTTGTCTTTTGAGAGATTTTGAATGGCAGACTTTCAAAACATGTTTATGATATTTAGTCATTTCAAAATACACACTCAGGACTTTATATATGTTGTTACAGGGCAATTAGCAGTAGCCAGGCTGTGCTCCAGATGTTTCTCCTCCAATATTTGTTTGTTTGTTTGCAGCAAGACTGGAACCATAATATCTTGTTTATGACATTACTAATAATGATGATGGCAAGAACGAATGAAGAAAAGGACAAGAGCCAGACCATGTACGACAACAGAACTCTGACTCACAACCCTACAGCAGCCAGCTCAGATGCGGAAATACAGAGATTTGGTCAGAAGCTGTCGGTTTTCTTATTTTTTGCTGTTGTTTTTAAACCAGAATAAACTATGAACTGCCGAACACATTCCCCACACTAAACATATGTTCCATTTTCATTTGCCTGCCTCTGGTTTGCCCGCATCAGCAACCTCCTAGCAGAGCACCCCTGAAGCTTTTCCCTCCCGCAGATTCTGCCATTTTTGTTTTGTTGTTTTCGTTGCTTTGTTTCAATGATCAAGCTTTTTCCTGTATCTCCTCCAGCCTCTTAATCTCTGCCAAATAGCAGTGATAATAGCTGTCTTGCTTTTGCCACCTCTGAATAAATAGCTTCTGTTTTTCTAATACTGAGTTTTGGTGATTTCCTGAGTTTTCCTGGGAGCCCATCAAGAAACAACCTGTATCTCCCTCCGCTGGAAACCCCGCTCTCTAAGGGCTTGCAGGACCCATGGAAGCACCCTGCGCCTCGGCGAGTCGGTCAGCCTGGAAAGCCAGCACAGCTCTGCGGGCGGATCAGTCTTCTCCAGGCCCCCGAGTGTTCTCAGAGCCGTCCCCAGGTGTTGTTACCGACGCCTGTTTGTTGCGTGCTAACCTTTGGGAGAACCAGGTCATTCCTTTTCATCCCCTTCTGCTCTTCGTTTGGGTTTCCGTTTTGTGTTGTACTGTCCAAAATCCTTATTTTTCATAAAAGAGGAGCCACAGAACCGAACGTATAGTTCCTGTCCACTGTTAGCAGAGTTGGCTTCAGAACGTAGCCGTGTTTTGGTTCTTACCAGATTGGCAACTGTCCAAATATTCCTCCTCGTGGTCAGTGTTATGGATTCAGTTCTCTTTCCGCCTTAAATGTTCTGTCCTGTGAGAGTGGCTATGATCTAGAGAATATGTTCTCACTTGTTTTCCACCTATAAGGAAAGCAGAATTTGTCAAGTGTGCAGCTGGAACCAGGGACTCATAAAGTTCACAACCAAGGACACAGCTGCACAGAATCGCTTCTGACCAAGCATTCCCATTGCCTCCGGAGTCGTCTGTCTAAACCCTCTCCCCCTCCAGGAAAAACTTCCTTACTTACATGCACTCTCATTGTAATCCTAATTTTTGTATCTATTTTAAATCATGTTGAAAGGACTTTGCAACAAAAATCAAGCCCAGAGACAAATTAAAACTAATGACTTGCAGATCAAACAGTAGGATGGCCCACTTTCCAACAGATCATCTACAAACAGGGAAGCTTGTAGGTGTGACAGAAAGAGCACTGGGTAGAATTCACTTCAACTTAGCAAAGAAAAACGAAGACAAGGAAAAAGTACTTGAGTTGTATGAAAAAAAGTGCTTCAAGAGAGAAAAAAAGGTCCAAATAGTGTGTCTTACTCTTAAATGATGAGAATGATATTACTATAAATAAATATGATGAATCTTATCAATTCCTGTGGACACTAAACCCCGCCTCTTCCTCAGAGCAAATGCTCCCCATAACCAGGAGGTACATCAATTAACACACAGATTCCTCCTACCGCTCACCCTTAGCTCTAATATTTAGGCCCTTATCCCTTACTGAACTGTGTTGCCTCATACTAATAACACCCATGGAGATATGATAGAAAGGTAGTTATGGTACAGATGAAATTGTTTTATTACATGCACAGAAGCAGGTTCAGATATTTCTTGGATTTCCAGAGGTCTATTCAGGAACAAGTTGTGGGTTACACCTTCATATACCTTTGCCATCACAACTATATTTGAGGCAAATTTGTTATAGAGATCTTCAAAACACCTTTAGAGTGTAGTCTTCTACCTGAGATGTAAGTGTTCCAAATTGCAGAATTTACTAAGAGTGCTAAAGCTTTTCAAGTGGCCAACCCTAGAGCATGATATATACAGATGAAGGACTTGCTTTTGGGGTAGGACAAGTTTGGTAAGGCTTTGGAGACAAGAGAGCTTCTCATTAGCTGGAATTTCAAATTAAAAATGGATTGTAGTTAATAAACATTTATATGTATTCATATTGCCTGGAGAAATAGCTACTGAGATTTAGACACATGCAAAAAGAGTTATAAGGAGATAAAAATAAATTATACACAATATCATTATATCATATAAGTACTTTTACCAAGGCTATGAACTTATCTAAACCTTTAAATTTCTCTGGGGATTCCTACAGGTCATTACAACATTCCCAATTGTTTAGTCTCTGATTCTGTAAAGGGAAAGTTGAAAGTATTTGGTTGTATCCTTCACTCAGATAATCGCTGACAATCCTCACTGCTACACCAGATTTCAAAAGGATAGCAGATAAATTTATTTGTAAAAACTGCTCACCCTGATACAAATTTGTTACCACCTTTAATCAGCATTTGTGAAGAGACTTTAGAAAGACTGGTGAGGTCTTTTTCATGGCACATATTACCTATCAGTTGTATATGTGGGATATATGGTCAGAACTGACATTTCTAGGTCCCTTTGAACATCTTCAGCTGGCTATTTATCCAGGTTCCACTCTACATGGAAGCTGAATATACTCTAGTTACCATAAAGCAACTTCAGGATATATTTTAGTATGTTCTTTCTGCAGAGCTACAGCAATTACAATTGGTATGAAGTTGCTTGATTTTCTTTCCAACCTGGAGCATATCTACTTGAAGGTCAAGTGACCAAGGAATATCTTTTAAAACAGTAATTTCAAAAGAGCTTTTAAAATAATTATCACTTACTCAAGAGGGGGACTGCTCTTACCATCTACCATCTTCTAGACAATAAGCCAGGTTTTCAGACATCCTTGAGCTCTCTTATCCAAAAGGATTTCCATCTTCTTCATGCTCACATGGTCCCCTTAACTGAATTCACATCTGTTAGCCTTCTGTGAATCAGCGCATGGAAGAGCCAAACTTTTAGATGTCTCCCTTTCAATCCTAGCCTCCTTCTTACTGAACACCAACATGATGAAATATTGCAAAGAGTTTAACCTTCATGACCAATCTTATCACCTACAATTTAACATCACCTTCCTATAACCATTTTCTATACAGGCACCCCATAATCTTCAAGAATTTCCTATTTGTCAGAGACACCAAAGAAACTTCTCTTGAACCTCACTGAATGAACCATTAAACCCTTTAAATGGATATTATTCAGCTTCCATTCTCCTTTGGGTTTGAACATGTTTTAGCTATTGTACCTTACGGGCAGTGTTAACAACAAACACCTCAGTGAAATTCCAGAGAGGCAATGATTAGATACCTGTTTTACAACTAAAGAATCAATTCATAATTCAACATAGTATAAAGGCAATTCCAATAGAGATCACACACTGAGGATTCCCAGAGAGGCTTAGGAGAAGTTGATCTTTGGGTGTAACATCCAAAACCTCCCGAGCAAACTGATGGCTTCTACAAAAACAGTCTATCATTCCTCTATATTTCTTACTTTTTTATTTAAAATCATACTTCTCATTTTCTATAGAACTCCATTGCATCCACTGACAAAAGCCCTTTCCCTCTCTTGTTCCTTATATCTCTTTTCTCCTTTTTAAAAAAGTTAGGCCAGACATCCTTATTCTATCACCACATTTAGATTATCCCAGAGAGTACCCGTTGCCCTCATTCTGACAGACTGCAGGATGAGCCATCTATCACCAGATCCTGGTGATAAAATCGCCTCCAAGCAATTCTTGTCTCATCAAAGGAGACAAGCTGATGACATTTCTATTTGCACTTTCTTGGGGAAATAACAATAAGCTAAGAAATCTATAGGAAGAAAGAATTTCACAATACATTTATTAGACTCTAGGTAATTCCAGATATGTAATCTTCATGGGTCAAGGAGCTGATTACTTCCTACTGGGAAGAAGTTAATGGACTTCATGAGCTCATGCAATGAACATCTTCTGCCTTGGATCTCCAAGAACCTCCACCTGCTACTGCTTCCTTTGTGTCCAAGACATGATTTTTCTTGTCCTTAAATCTCATGCACTTTAGATGGGGTTCTGACTGTTCTTTCCTGCATAGATACAGTAATTCCATAAATATCCAACTCTAGAAATTGTAGCTTACAATGTGAGGTCCAAAACAAGGCCCCTTTTCCTGCTAAGGCATTTTACCTGAGAGAAATGCTGGTTCACTTGTTCAACAGTCAGGTCAATGTTCTCAACGGTGTGTGTCACACAGAAGGGAAAGATGGAAGGAATCTTACAGTCAACACTGTCAGATGTTACACTGATGACAGTTACACCCTCTGTAGAATAACCAGCTTTAACTGGTTAATGGAAGTCATGATGAACAATTACATCACTCCAACCTTCTTGTTGATGAGTCACAGTGGTGTCTGTGCTAAGCCAATATTGATGCATTTGGATAAATGAAACTGACAACAAGCTATGTGTCACCTTAAGGAAAATGCTGTTCAGCTCTCTAAAGTTGATCTTCATTATCAATGAGATTGCTTCCTTGATTAAGCCTGAAAAATGGAGCTCACTTCTTCCAAAGCATCCCACAGTACATAGCACTTGTTCCTAACTTTACTATATGGCCATGCTGTTGATTTAATACTTTCTAGCCCAGGAATGCAGCTCTCCTGTGCATTGTTCTCTGCAGATGATCATGATGATGATATGGTAACAACAAGGCCAACAAGTCTTTCACAAGTTTGCCAAAACACAGATTCGCCATACCCAAGCTGTAACGATCTAGGTGTTTGACTCTCCCTGAAATAGTCATCTTCTCACAAGCAAGATTGTTTGACTTGAAACTTCTACTTTAAGAAACCAAACCACAGTCCCTGAAGTAATCAGCCCAGAAGAGTCAGAATGTCATCAGTAACTGCCAGCTTCCTAATTTTGCCTCTGCTTGTAACTCAGGCCCAATCACTTCTGGCTGGTTTACCTCCAGGCTCACCATACCCACAGCCTCCAATCAGAGCACCCCTGAAGCTTTCCCCTGTTTTCATTATTTGTCACTCCCTCTCCCCAGCCTGATTTTGAGTTGCCAACAAATGAGGGGTACACATTATGGGCCCAGACGTGACTTCACATGTCTTCTGAAAAGTGGGTACCACAATGGGATTAAACATGTAAGAGACTGATTTGCAGATTTATGTAGGAAAAAGAGAGGAGACCTAGACAAGGTTAGGAAAAGTTGAAGGCACTAATACTGATTTGTGACAGTTATGTTAAGTCTCAACTTGAATGGACTGAGAGACCCCTGGAGAGGTGATTGGACCATGAAAGTGCTGCATTCATCAGTGGATTAACCCAGTGCTGTTCAGAACTGAATGTACCATTAGGAGGTAGGGCCCAGGTGGCGGTGGGTCACTGGGGGGTGCCTTTGGAGGGGTTGTCTGTCTCTGGTGCTCTGCGTCCTGGGTGCAGAAAGTGAGCAACTTTGCTCTATCACAGCCTTCACCATGATGTTCCATGATTGATGCAGCCAATCTAAAACTGTAAGCCAAATTCAACTGCTCCTCTCTTAAATTGTTGTGTCGGGTATTTCCTTTTTTAATGGCAACAGGATAGTGATTAATACAGTGGTCTGGCTACTGTAGATTAGAGAGAAAAAAGGGAAAGACAGAGGAAGAGACAAAGGAATGGAGGTTAGAAAGAAAGGAGGATGGAAGGTTGTAACTTAAAATCCAGTACAGTTCTTAGAAAATTTCCACAAAATGAGGAGGAATCCTTAGGTCTTGCAGATGCCTCCAAGCTTAGCCATTGACAGGACAAAACAACTATGAGAAATTTACCCTCGAGAAAACACATTTTAGATATCAGGGTGTGGTTTGGGCCTTTGGCCAAATACACTCCATAAAGTAGGAGTCTAAAGAGGTATGTAGTGGCTGAATTGTGTCCCCACAAATCCATATGTCAAAGTCCCTACACCTGGTATTTCATAATGCAGCCATACTTGGAGATAAGGTGTTTAAGGAGATGAATGATTTAGGATTAAGTCATTAAACTGAAACCTTCACCCAACATGACAAGTGTCCTTATAAGATGAGGAAGAGACACCAGAGAATGCACACACAAAAGAAACACCGTGTGAGCATACAGTGTAAAGGTGACCACTTGTAAGGTTAGGAGAACGCCTTCAAAAACAGCTACCAACAAATTGACCTTGGACTTTCACCTCCCAGAACTGCAAGGCATACATGACTTATGGTCAGAGTTTGGATACAAAGGGTCCCTAAAATACCATGTGTTTAAAGGCTTGGTCCCCAGCTTCTAGTGCTTTTGGGAGGTAGTGCAGTCTATAAGAGACAGGGTCCACATGCAGGCAGTAACATCACTGGCACATGTTCTTGAAGGTGTAATGGAGGTCCTGCCCCTTCCTCTCTCTTTGTTTTCTGCTGCAAAACTTCACTTTCCTCTACAATGTATTCCAGCAGGATAGTCTGCCTGGAATAGGCCAAAAGTAAAAAAGCCAACTAACCATGGACTGAAGCTGCTGAGACCATAAGCCAAAGTGAATCTTCTGCCCCTATAAATTGGTTATCCCAGATATTTTGTCGCAGTGATAAAAAGCTAATGCATAACTGTTGTTCAAGTCCATCTAGTCAATAGCATTTGTCATACCAAACCTAGCAAACTAAAACAAGGTACATTTTATGGTTTGTGCCTAGATGTTCCCCCAAAGTCTCCTGTGGTCATAGGGTTTTATTGGAGGTGGCCAAATCTAGAGCATGTGACTGATTCATAGTTCAATGCTGGGATTAAGGGTGCTGGGATTTCAGAGTTGGTGTTTGCTGTATCAGTCCACTGATTAGATTAGCACCATCCTATTTCCAGTATACTGGATAAAATATAAGGGACAGGAAGGGGTCTTGCTCTTCTCTTATTGCTTTTGCTGTCTTCTACTGCAATAAGCAGTTGCTTATCTGCCATGTGGCACCCTGCCTTGGAGCCAGCCAATTATGGACTGAAACCTCTTCAAATTGTGAGCTAAATAAACCATTCCTCCCTTGATTTGTGGGTGTTGGGTATTTTGTCTCAGCAATGAGTAAAGGAACTAATAAAGTACATTTTCAGGATTGCTATAAGCGCTGCACTGATATATGTGTGTGTTCATTTCATCCCATTGAACACTGGGAGGTTGATGCTATTATTTTCCTTATTCTTTGAGGTGAGAAGTTTAAATGTATCCACATTCAAGGTGCCAGTAAGTGTTGCGAGTAAGAGATGAAGTTAAGATTTGCATCTAGATAATCTCAGTCCAGTGTCCTCCTAAGTACCACATGTTATTCTTACTGGACATTGGAAATCTAAATCACAATATTTTTCCTCATATTTTATGCTTCTGTATAACTGAAAGTATGTCTCAGTTTGCTTCAGTGACTTCTCTTTAGAAGCATTTATGTTAAAAATAACAAATGAATGATTCACTTTTTAAAATATTTTTAACTTTTTAGCAATGTGAAAAAAAACCCTGCAATTTTAAAAGCATTTGATTTAGCAATCCAGTTGGATTTTTCATGCTAATCCATGTGTCCATGTGCTACTAAAGAAGTCTACATTTTGTTCTGATTCTTCACATTATTATATTACGTGTGTCACAGTAGATTCTTTGCTTCAATAATATATCTTTTATTAGGAGATAAAGTTGCTGGTAGCTCTACCTTTATGCATTTCTCCAAAATTTCTTCTAATCATTCATGTTGCATAGTCGTAAGATAGTTTAGTAAAAAGAACATAGAATTACAGTGCAGGATACCAAAGCCCTCTGATTAATTACCTCCAAGTCTCAGGGCAAATAATTTCTTTCTTGACATTCTGTTTTTTATTTTCTCCACCTATAAAATGAAGAACTATGGATAAATGGATCAAAAGACAATACAGGAGATAAGTCTAAACCAAGAAAATCACCTGTCTCACCCCACATGGGTAACGATTCTCTTAAAATTTTATCTCATGGCCAAACCGTAGCATTCTCACTACTGACCCATGATTTAGCTTTTGCAACTCACTTACCCATCTTGGTATCTTCAAGCTCTACATAAAGAATTTCGAATGTAGTAGGGCTTCAATTAGCACAGGAGGCTCTGAGAAAGAAAAAATAACCCTCTCAGGTGCGTAATTCCTAAGTAGATATTAAAATTAAACACCAGATGATACATTTTTGCAAAATAAATATGCATAATGATGTTCGACTAAAGTATTTTTGGAAATCAGTTAACTTTAAATATGGGCATATAGCATGATTTTCATGTAGACATTGGCGTTTTATTTACCTAAATATGCTTATGGCTTCATAGTTATGCAGTAGGGATTATACAAATACAAATTCTTACTATTGTTCAGTGGTTTAAAAGATTTTAATAATCTCTTTGGAAGATAGTCTGTCACTTTGTACTCATTTCCGGTCACTGTGACTTTTATCCATATATACTGAAACCATAAAACTGAATAAAAGCTGAATTAATTTTATGTGAAAAAAATCCACTTAAAAATTGCCATAGTTATATAATCCTTGGTTTAGTGTCCATGTCAGTAACAAAAGCCTGTGTCAAATATTTCTTTCCCTTTTAGTAATCACATTTGCTATAGAAGTGAGAGCAAAAATACAATAATAATTTGTTGAAGTGTTCCTTTTGATTATGCTGCTTTTTGTGGTAATTATATTAATAAAAACAATACTGAAATTCAGCAGCTTTTCTTTTACTGGTTGGATTCTTTTTGTCTCACCACAAGGCATATTTAAAACCATTATTAAAATATTCCCCTCACGTATTTTTTAAAGCTACTAAGTGTACTCTAACTTGGTTTTCCTTTTATACTAACATCAAGTCCAAATAGATAAAGCTTAAATGTTCAGTTTTCCACACAATTCTGACAATCTTGAAATTCTTATTCCCAGTTCAATTTATTAATAAAGGATGGAGAAGCCAATAAACACACAGGCTTCAGGAAATCAGGACTTCCACAAAGATGATGATGATATTGATAAATTGTTTTTTTAAAAAATAGCTTGAAATGACCTTAGTATGGAGGGCTGTCCAAAGCACTTTTCATTTAAACCAATTCTCATTGAATCTTCATGGACTGATGCTATGCGATAGACAGTGTTTCATTCTCACTTGAAAAAATAAACTGAGGTACAAGTAGTATTCCTGGTCATGTAGTTGACTTATGAGTAAGTACCCAGATTTCAACCTGGGTCACATTGTTGAGGATGACAATACAACTACTATGCAGAACATTTGTCTGTACTATTTTATTTAAGTATCACAGAAAAAGCACATAAATTAGGTGAGACATCATAACAATTTGGAAAGTTAGATTCAGTTTAAATCAGTATGTATTATTACTTAATAATACCTATGGTTGTTAAGAATCCCTAATAGCACTTGAATACCTGTCATCATCAAAAGTTAGTCCATTTTGGTTTCTTCAAATTTAAATGACAGTATTTCATTTTTTATGATGTTATTCTAAGTAAGATTGTTTTCAACATTTACCTTTCAACTAGTTCTTCATCATGGTAACAACTGATTTTTTATTTTTGTTTTTTACCTTGAAATTTTATTTAATTCATCTGATACTTTTAACAGCTTTGGTGGAGACATTAGGGTATTCTAAATATAAAACCACATCTTGCACAATTACATGGTTTAGAAGTTCTGATGCCATACTAAATAAAGGTTAGAGTAGGCATCTATGTGGCTTCTGATTTTAAAGGAGAATTTTTCAGTTTTTTACCAGTAGGCATGCTGTAGGCTTATCATATAGAGGGCTTATTATGTTTAAATTAATAGTTACATATTTAGTTTGTTGACAGTTCTCATGTAAAGATCATATTGAATGTTATGAAGTACTTCATCTAGATCTATGCAAATGATCAAATTATTTTGTCCTTTATTCCTTGATGAGTGTTAAATTAGTTGATTTGTGTATGTGAAACCACACTTTCATCCCAGGAATGAAACCTGTTTGATCATAGTGTACGATACTTTTTATGATCACTTCAACTTCATTTGTTAGTATTTGTTGAGGATTTCTCACATTTATATTCATGAGGTTTAAGTTTGTCTGTAGAAGTTTTTTGTTTCTTTATCTCAGCTTCATGTCTGAGGGATAATTTTGTTATGTATTCTTACTGTCAACTCATTTTTTCTACCATTATTTTGAATATTCTGTCCCACTCAATCTTTTTGATGAGAAATCTGACACTCTTTGCAGCCTACTTTGTCTGTGATAAATTGCTTTTCTCTTGCTACTTTCAAAATTCTCCCTTTGCTTTTGACATTTCACAATTTAGTTAGAATATGTCTTTGTGCACATTTCTCTGGGTTCATAACGTTGGGACTCTTTTTGCTTCACAAATTAAAATGTTAATTTTCTTTCTCAAGCACAAATAGTTTGGGGCCATTATTTCCTTAAATGTGCCTTCTTCCCTCTCTTTCCAGCCCTTCTCAGCATGCTGTAGGGTGTATGTCAGTTCACATGATGGGGTTTCATTTGTTCCTTAGGTGTTCACTCTTCCTTTTCTAACTTTTTTTTCTTTTTTCTCCTCTGAATAGTCAATTCAACTAATCTGTTTTGGATTTTCTGATTCTTCTGCCCAATCAAGTCTTCTACTGAAGCTATTTATTGACTTTTTGATTCAGTTAATATATTCTTTAGTTCCAGAATTTGTTTGGTTCATCAATGTATTTTCTTTTCCTTTGTTGATATTCTCATTTTGTTCATGTGCTGTTTTCTTGATCATGTTAAGTTGTTTATCTGTATGTTAAGTTGTTTATCTGTATTCCTTCATAACTCACTGAATTTCCAGACATTTTTATTAAACTCTTTGTCAGACAGTTCTTTAGAGTCAGTTACTGTAGATTCGTTTTGCCCTTTGATGATTTTATTGCTTCCTAATTATTCATGTTCATTACAGCTTCGCATCAGTGTCTGTGCATTTGAAGAGACAGCTACCTTTCTTGGTCTAAAAAGTGATTTTGCCCTGGGACAAACTTTCCCTGGTCAGCCTTAGTAGAGCTTCTGG
This sequence comes from Dasyprocta punctata, assembly GCA_004363535.1. Taxonomy (NCBI): domain Eukaryota; kingdom Metazoa; phylum Chordata; class Mammalia; order Rodentia; family Dasyproctidae; genus Dasyprocta; species Dasyprocta punctata. The sequence continues at coordinate 10,997 of RJWM01004627.1, read as the reverse complement.
CAGCCTCTCACACTTTTTCTGTGGAATGGTGCACGTAAATTCCTAAACATAGAACTTTACTTGGTGTGGGTTTGGGGTGTGCTTTGGATTTCGTTTCCCTGGAACCTGTGATTTCTTGCTTGCTCTGCAATCACAGAGGTGTGCATTGGATGGGACACTGGTGGCACACTACTTCTAACCTTCATTCCCTGTAGAGAAGCCTCCTTCTTCCTCTCTTGCAAAGTCAGTTAAGTGCAACTTGGGAGTCTGAGGCAGGAGGATCATTGCAAGTTCAAGACCAGCCTGGACTACAAAGTGAGTTCAAGCCCAGCCTGAACTGCATAGCAAGACCCTGTCTCAAATAGACCAAAAAAAAAAAAAAAAAAGTCACTTACGTACATGAAACTACCTGCTCCTTTTTCTTTGTTCTCAGCTGATGCCACCAAATTATGCCAGTGCCATCAGTGCTGCATGTTTTATGCAGAAAACCACTCTGTGGGAAGTGCAGTGACGCCTTGGCATGGGAAGCATACCTGCTCCTTCTTTCTCCCCTGGAGAAGAGGTCTCATGTCTAGTGTCTTCACCAGTTTCACAAGCTTTGTCAACAGGGGCAGTCATCCATCCTACTTTCTTGATGTTGTTGTTGTTGTTTTGTACTGGGAAACAAACTCAAGACCTTGTGCTTGCCACTCTGGGGCTTGTGCTGCTGAGCTAAATACCTGCCCCCACCTCTCTCCAGCTTTCTTGTTCTTAAGTGTCTCCAGGCCTCTGAATTGTGTCAGTTGCATCAGTGGCTCAGGTGAGGAGACGGTATCTGCCCTCAGGCAGTGAAAGGGAAGGCCAGGATGATCAAGGCAGCATCCGCCCTCTTTCCCCAAATATGAGAGAGAAATTATGGGTGGACGCTTTCTCCCTTGGTCCTGAGTCATGTGCTTTGGAAGAGGACCTGACACTGGTAATGTAAAATTGTTATTACCTGGTGTGGTGCAGCCATTCTTGGCTTTGTGTTCATTTGTGTGCTGTAATTTCTCAGCTGGATTCTGGTCTTCTTACGAAGGTATAGACACTGATAGAGTTGTTAACTTGATGTTTGCTTGGGACAATATGAATGAAGGCTTTTTTATCCACCCTCTCACTGAAGGCGGCTTCGCTGTTGTGTTTAAATCAGCTTCCCCTTTCCTGCCATGTCTGCTAACTCCTGTCTATTCACCATCCACTGTGGGGAGCCATCCTCAGAGACGTACTTCTGCCGTGAGGCCTGTATGTAGGAGCTGAGGCCTGAGCTAGATTGCCCCGCCCGTCGAGTGAGCCAAGGTGGTGCTCGTTTCCTGTTACAACCCCGCTGTAGATGATGTCTGCCTGGTGACTAATGACACCAACCAATGATAATGTACCCCCCGAGACGATCTGATTGGAGGATGAGACGGTACTTATTTGGGTTCCCGCCCTACGCGCGGGGAGAAGCACGGAAGGAGCCGTCATGGATGGATGCGTGTGAGGCTTCTCGGCGGGAGAAGCACGGAAGGAGCCGTCATGGACGGACGCGTGTGAGGCTTCTCGGGCATACCTCTCCGGGGACGATTAAAGCTTGCCTACTGCTACACGGAGTCGTGTGTTTTCCTGCCAGCCGGGACAAGCGCGCGACAATCCACCTTAGCTCTATTTTCCTCTACCCCCATTTCACATTCTTCTACATATTGTTATGCAATACTGGAATGGAATTCATAAATCCTAACTATGAATAAGTTATGCTTGTAAAAAATAAGCTGATATGCCTTTCATACATTTTCAATTCCCCCGTTATCTTAACCACCCTGAAAAGAAATTTGCTTTAGTCAGCTCAAGCTACCATAACAAAATACAATTAGGTGGGTGACTTAAAACACAAATTTGTTTTCTCACAGTTTTGGATAGTGGAACTTCAAGATCAAGTTCCAGGGGTGTCAGCTTCTGGTCAGGGCTCTCTTCCTGGCTTGCAGATGGCTACCTTTTTATTGTGTCTTCACATGGACTTTTTATTTATTTATTTTTTTTGTACATGAGTATGTATGTGTGGGAGACATTTTATCAATCCCATCAGATTGTATTTCACCTTCTTACCCTCCCAAAAGACCTTTCCCCAGATACTATCACATTGAGGCTTGAAGTTTCAAAATATGAATATTTCAGTTTGTAACAAAATACAAGAATTTGGTTGAGGTAATCGTACACAATTCAAGTTGTGATTTCTCAAATTTACTGATCATGTAATATCAGGATACACACAGTAACCATCTACAAATTTCATCTAGGTGCTTGTTATCTAATTAACAACATTTCCATGCATGCTGATACATTAATATTCATCAACCAATATTAGAATTTCCTAATAATGTATTCAAATTTTTAAAAAAGTATTTGATTCATCATATTTTAATTACAATAAAATGATCTGAATTATATCAGATCATATGATAAAATTGGAAAAATCTTTTTTCCTACTTTGTGTTGCAGATCAGATACAACTGAGGTTTAATAAGAAAAGTCTCCCTATGGCTAATATTAAAAACAATAAAGTCTTATTAGCCTACTCCTTCTTAATGTTGCTAAACATATCTCTTGGTTTTCTACAAGTATCTACATGTGAAGTGTACTTGATATTTTGTATACTGTTTACAATTGAGTACTATAATAAATGTTTATATTTATTTTTTACTTGAGGTAGCAAATTTGTTAATATTGCATGTGTCTTCTGGAAAACATTTTTTGCAAAACTAAATTAAAACATTGTGATGTGGGTAAGACATCCACTAAGTTGTTTCTGGTAATCAACACAAATTGGGTCTAATGAAGAGACCATCAATATTTGCAAGTATGTGTATATATATATATATATATATATATACTTTCATTCTTTCAGTATATTTATACCACCTTCTAATGGAGCATCCAGTGATATTCTGGTTTCTAAATACTATGTGGTTATATTAAATGAAATGCTGAAATCTAAAATATTAATAACAATTAATTATTTCCATAGTAACTTCCTTCTGTTACATTTAAAAAATTGTTATAATGTTTTTGATGAAGGACAGGTAATATTACTCAGCAAGTTCTTTCTATTATTCAATAACTTATCTGGTAAATTATAGGAGAAATATCAAGGCCAGTGTGGTATTGTCAAGCATATTTTTATTTATATAAAAATAATTAAAAGAAATTATAATTGATGTGTAATTTTGGATGTGAGGTCTCATTCTAATTCTTGTGGCCTGAGACAAATAATTTATCTCCTTTATGCTTTAAATGCAAAATAAGGGAGTTCATACAAATGATTAATAACATCATTTTACAATAAACCAGTCTATGATAATCTTGTGAAATTAAAAACTAATTTACTTCAGGCAACAATTTTAATCACACTCATATTAAAAGTCTGTTTAATGGCAACTCTAACAAAAAAATGATTCTTAATTCAACCTGTATCTTTTATTTTAAAAATAATAAATACACAAATCACTACATACGCATCCTTCAAATCTAATCAAGATGGCAGTCTTAAATAAAACAGTAAGAGTTGATTAGGAGCCCACTCGCCCTGTCTGGATTGTGCCTCCTTATGGTGTAAACGGGGGGAACTGGAAAGGGGTGAGAATCCTGCTGGCTCCCCTAATGATTAGCCTTGGGGAAGAGACTGAAGTGTGACAGAATTCAGATATTTTCATACAAGTTACGGTTTTATATGCAACTTTGCCTGAATGTTAGAAAGAAATCGCTGAATGCTCTTCTCATAAAGGTGTTTTAGGGGTTGGTTGAGAAATGGACTGAAAATACCCAGTGCAGCCTCATGTTGAGAGTAAGTTCTCACTCCCGCGGCGGAAGGTTTGTGCCAACCGCGGCCACGTCGGTCTACCGTGCCATCCGCACCTCTCGCTCCCGTGAGACTGAGGCTGGTCCTGCAGCCAAGGGCGAGCTATGCTTCCTCCTGCTGACACTGCCGCGGGCTGCGAGCTCCTCAGACTAACGGGGTGCGCTGTGCTCCCCAATCTGCAGTCTCACTTACTGCGGTTTAAGGTACCCATGGTCAAATATATCTGAAAGTATTAAATGGAAATTCCACAAATGAACGATTCGTAAACTGTAAATAGCTGTTCGTATGGTAGATTCTTTCACTGCTCTATTAGTCATTGTTATTCATTTCTTACCATGCCTAACGTGTAAATTAAACTCTATCCTACCTATGCACATAGAGGAAAAAGACTATTTGTAGAATTTGTTACTATCTTGGTTTCAGGCATCCGCTGAAGGTCTTGGGATGTATCCCCTGTGGATACGGAGGGAGTATTTTACTACAGACATGAAGCTGTCTGTTCTCCCAGGAGAAGTCATGTCACTCTTAAATGGATGCGCCTTGAAAATATATTTCTCAGTGAACTAAATAAGTCACACATATGTCACCATTACATTGTTGCACTTGTGTGACAAACTGAAAGAAAATCTATCTATGTATATAAAAAATTAGTTAAGATAGTTAAAGAAAAAGAATTTTGAGTGAAAAGTAGTTTTCACAGGGCCATTTTCAGATTTCATTTTTAATGTGAAATTTTTTTTAAATAATAGAGCAGTCATAACAAAAAAAATACAGTCATATAGCTGGTTCCTCTCGATTCATTGAGGGGAAAGTTTTGTGCTAATAATTTTCTGGACAGTGTTCCATCTCTATATCTTATATGCTAAACAACTGCTGTGAATTTAACAGTATGTAATGTGCTGATTATTGTTGCTCTCCTATTGGCTTGTTGTGAAATTCCGTTTTACTTTTGTTTCTTATTTTTCTTCTGTCTAAAATAATACATTTTTTTAAAGGAGGGATTATTTTACAACAGACATGAAGTTGTGTTTGCTCCCAGGAGAAGTCATTTCTGGAACACAGCCCCTTCCAGCTCTCACTGTCACCAAACCATCGCAGGGGGAAAAGCCCAGTGAGCAGGGGGGACTGCAGGGAGGTGTCCCGGTGACAGTGACTGCCAACTTCCAGGGGCAGCCAGCCTCAGACCCACCCCACAGATGACGAGGACTCTTAGTTCCGGGTCTGCAGTCTCCTAGGCACCTGTCACTCGTCCAAACTTGGAGCAGGGGCAAGTCGTCCTTACTGGGTGCTGTTCAGAGACATACTCTCCATTTCCCGTTGAATGTTAGTAGCAATGTACACTTCACAATGATCATATTGTTATTTCACCTAATTTTTTATCAGTACCCATTTGCTGTACATGAGGTTCACATTCCATGTATGGAGTTGGTACATGTTCCTAACACTTCTTCCTTTTCTCATCCCCTTTCCTCCCTCTGTCTTCCTCTCTCCATCTCTCATCCCCATCCCATTTGAGAAAGATCTGTGGTCCCTACTTCCTACTATCAATCTTAATTTTGCTTTTTATTTAGAATGTGGGTTTCTCATGTAAAATAAACCACACAATGTTTAAACTTGGGTGTCCACTTTATTTCATTCATTGTGGTTTCAAGGTGCACCCATTTCCCTACAAATGACTTGAGTTCATTCTTCTGCATGACTGAGTAGTACTCCATATTGTGTACATTTGTACAGTTCTTTACCCATGCTTCTTCATCTGTTGATGGACATACAGGTTGCTTGCAACACCAGCTGCTGTAAACATAAATGTATATGGATCACTGTAATATGACTTTAGCTCATTCAGGAAGCTACCTAGGAGACTAGCTGGGTCAAAGCATTATTGATTGAAAACAATACTTTAATATGAATACTTTATTCATGCTTTTTCCATCATACAAGCCTCAGCCAGTATTTCTCTATCTTCCTGGGAACTCACATAACCTCAGGGGCCACCAGAGGATTCACTTTACAGCAAAGGAGGTGCAGTAGCCTTATCCATGGGATCAGCTCATCCCCGCCACCCAGGAGTGACAGCAGAGAAAGGGCTGAGCTGCCCTCGCAAAGGCGCAGCTGGACAGACATGGGGGCTGAGGTGCGAGGACGCGTGGCCTGTGCTCGGGGTGTGGTGCGGTTGGCCCTCCACACTCCAGGCTTCCCTGTGCGTGACTGCAGCTTACTGCAGGTGGACAAGCGCTTCAACAAAAATTGTATGTCTTGTGAGCATGCTTAGGCCTTTTTGTCTCTCTTTTCTAATGGACACGGTGTAACAATGATTTACATAACATAGTAGAATAATGTAGAGATGTGTAAGGAAGGAAGTGTGTAGGTTACACACATAGACTGTGCCCTCTTATATAATAGACTTCAGCATCTACAGAGTTTGTCATCTATGGGGGGAAGGTTGGAATCAGCCGTGACAGTAACAAGGGATTGACTGTATACACTTTTAGTCAGTGACGTATGTGTGTCCCATAAGGAAAAAAAAAAAAAAAAAAAATATATATATATATATATATATATATATATATACATATATCACTTTCCCTAGGGAAAAGAGATGAGTCCAACATTCAAGAGGTAAAAGTAGGAGCAGGCTTCTTTTTTCATTCGTGTTTTCTGTCCTTGAAGGGCTGGTTCTTATAAGGAGAGCACTGTTACTGAGGAACTCAGCATGTCACCACACTCCCCTACACATTTTGCCTGAGAAGAATGACCTAGTTTCCTCAGGGAACCAAAACAAGTCACCACCAACTGAGTAGTTTCAGACAACAGAAGTTGAGCCTCTCACAGTTCTGGGGTCACAGCAAATCATGGGTTCACAATACTTTTATTGATTGCAACCCCACTCTAATTTAAGGAAAATTTGCATAAAGACATATCTATCAATTATGTTTCTCTGGGGGACTCTGACTAACAGACAGGGATTCAGTCCAGTGGGAGAAGTCACTATCTTTTCAGGAAAACTTTCCCATTATTGGAGTATTCAGGGATGTATAACACAATCAAAGTCCAGGGAAGAATAACAAAATATAAGAAATCTACATACATATATGTTATGATTACATTAATACATTGTTAACATTGGTATCTTTACACATATTAAACCTATATCTTTTCTATTGAGGCATAATTTATATATGGCAAAGTTAATTTGAGGGATCTAGGTCTCCAAGTTTTGACAAATGTTTGGAAATTTTTGTTAGCTCAAAAGAAAAATGTGACTTCCAGGGTTATATAAAGGAAGCACCACTTTCTAGCTTTAAATCATCTAGGTGACCCATACAGTGTTTGGAGTAGTGGTACACAGTATTTCAAAGCAGGAGGCTCATGTTTCATATGGGTGAAACCTGCAAAAACCATGCTCCAAATTAAAGGGAATTGATACTAAAAACTACATTCACGCATGGGGTCAGACTTCCTGATAATAATTCTACCAAGACATAGGACAGAATTATAAGTCCTTCCTCATGTGGTAGCACAACTATCAGTTTGGATGTCATAAATACACTCCTCTTTGCTCTTAAATTGTAGCTTTGTCAGCAAGTAGCCTGGCCCTATTCAGAGAAAAATAGCTTCAAATAAGGTGAAGACTCTGGCACTGCTTGTATCAGTGATATATTGGTAGTTTCCCAGGAATTGCTCACCAAAGAAACCTTCAAACTAACCCATCCGGTGCAAAGCATTGGATCCAGTTCACTGACAAGTTAGTCTTTTGAGCAGTTACTTTTGCAAATGTTAATGCTCATCTCCAGCAGTGTAATCTTGCCCTACGCTTACTCACAGAGACAGTGAGCAACTCGGATTTGAAGAATGAAATTTCTTTAAAACAATTTTATAGGAAAGAAGGTAAGACAGCAATAATTAGAGAATACCTAGGCTTACTTTTACACTTCACATTGAAAAACCCAGAATTTTGTTCTCTAAACCTGTATCAGGAAGTTTTTCATAGCTGTAGCACAGGACCTGTAAAAATCAACTAAAAGCAAGAAAGATTTATTAGGGTTTGATTTCAGAGGTGGCATTCCATAGCCACTCTGTCCCGTGACTCTGTGCCTAAGACTACCTCCAACATTATGGTGGAAAGCACGTGCTGGGGAAAGCTGCTCAGCTCACAGTGGACAGGAGGAAGAGGGAAAAGGAAGGACCAGGGTTAAAATACACCCTGCGAAGACTCGGTGCCAACTAAAGTTTCCACCATCCCTCAATATCTCCATCAGCTAGACACAGAGTCTTAAACACATAAGCCTTTTGGGGGGCATTCCAGATCTGAAACCGAACAAATCTCAAAGAAGAAACAAACGCAGTAGAAAGTAGGAGGTCAGGTTTTAATATCCTGTTTACTAAGAAGTTGAAAATCTGCTTCCTACATAAGTGTTTGCACTGAGTATAACTCCTCATTCCTAAAGAGCAACTCTGTACACAAAACCCATATTACTTTCACTCGACAAGTAAAAGTAAGCAATTTATTGTATTCAGGGACATTTCACCACAAATGTAGGTACAAGGAAGAAATTATTTAAAACTCTAAATATAAAAAACAGATCAGCCTCATCAAGGGTTAAAATGCAGGAATTCCCTAACAATAGGTAATACTTTGCCAAAAGGAAAAACAAAATTTGGCCTGGGAATGAAAGCAACTATGTTGACTCAAAAGACCAAATCAAACTGAAGAGTAACCAAGCTGAAGAAGAACATTCTGTACAGAAAAAAACAATGAAAAATTACACCAAAAGTCATGACACACTCCCACTGCAAAATCTGATGGAAAAATCTTACATAGATCATCACCATTCAGGATAAAATTTTAGAAGTACACAATCAAGGACCGAGTAAATTACTAACCATTGCTATTTCTTTCTTGCATTTTACAGGAATTCCCAATAAAAACAATGAGATTTTTAAAACTACTAGTAATAAAACAAAATGTAGAAAATTTCAAATGAGAAGGCACCAATCTAATGTGTAAAATTACAGTTGCCTAGTGAGTTGCCTACTGGGAAAGTTCAAACAAATATTCTGCAACCAATTCTTAGAAATAGAAAATTCATTGTTTGTGTACAGGAATGCTGTTGATTTTTTAGTGCTCACCTTGTATCCAGCTGCATTACTGAATTTGGTTATTACTTCTAGAAGTCTTCTAATGGATTTTTGGGTGTCTTCTGTGCAGAGTATCATATCATCTGCAAATAATGATAATTTCACTTCTTCCTTTCCTATCCTTATTCCCTTTATTTCTTTCTCTTGTCTAATTGCTCTGGCTAATATTTCCAGAACTATATTGAATAGGAGTGGTGATAGTGGACATCCTTGTCTTGTTCCTGATTTTAGGTTGAAAGTTCTCAGTTTTTCTCCATTTAGTAAGATGTAGGCTGTTGGTTTATGATATATAGCTTTTATCAGGTTGAGATAGAGACCATCTATTCCGATTTTCTGTAGGGTTTTTTTATCATGAATGGGTGTTGGATTTTGTTGAAAGCGCTTTCTGCGTCTATTGAGATGATCATGTGGTTCTTGTCCTTGGCCCTGTTGATATGGTGTATTACATGTATTGATTTCCATATGTTGAACCTTCCCTGCATTCCTGGGATGAATTCCACTTGATTGTGGTGTATAATCTTTCTGATCACTTGCTGTATTCTATTTGCCAGTATTTTATTGAGGATTTTTGCATCTATGTTCATTAGGGAGTTTGGCCTATAATTTTCTTTTTTGGTTGGGTCTTTCTCTGGTTTTGGTAGTAGGGTAATACTTGTTTTCAGGAATGAGTTAGGGAGACTTACTTCCCTTTCAATTTCACTGAAGAGTTTGAGGAGTGTTGGCATTAAGTCTTCCCTAAATTTCTTATAGAATTCAGCAGTGAATCCATCAGGGCCCAGGCTTTTCTTTGTTGGTAGGGTCCTAATTATATTTTCAATTTCATTAGCTGAAATTGGGGTGTTTGGCAGCTTTACATCTATTTGAGTCAGTTTTGGTAATTCATAGGTTTTTAGGAATCTGTCCATTTTTTCTGTGTTAGCAAATCTATGTGAGTAAAGGTTTTCAAAGTAGGTGTTGATGATCTTCTGTATTTCCACCCAGTCTGTAGTGATTTCACCCTTTTCATTTCTTATTGCATGAATCTGAGTTTTTTCTTTCCTCTTTTTGATAAGGTTGGCTAGGGGTGTATCAATTTTATTTACTCTTTCATAAAACCAACTCTTTGATTCATTAATTCTTTGTGTTGTTTTCTTAGTTGCAATTGCATTAATTTCTGCTCTAATCTTAACAATTTCCTCCCTTCTTTGGGCTTTGGACTTAGCGTGCTCTTCTTTTTCTAGAAGTTTGAGGTGCAGCATTAGGTTGTTTATGTGTGTTCTCCCTATTTTTCTGATGTGAGAGTTTAGTGCTATAAATTTCCCTCTGAGGACTGCTTTCATTGTATTGCACAGGTTCTGGTAATTTGTATTTGCATTTTCATTCAATTGTAGATAATGTTTAATTTCTTCTTTAACTTCTTCTGTGACCCATTGGTTATTTAGGAGAATATTATTTAATTTCCATGTGTTTATGCAGTTATCGTAGATTTTCTTTTGTCATTCATTTCCAATGTTACTACACTATGGTCAGATAATATGCATGGAATTATTTCAGTTCCTTTGCATTTACTTAAGCATGTTTTGTGGACCAGTATATGATCTATTTTAGAGAATGACCCATGTGCAGCTGAGAAGAAAGTGTATTCTGAGGTTGATGGGTGGAATACTCGGTACACATCTACTAGGTCCATTTGTTCACAAGTTTGATTCAGTTCTGTAACAAAGTCACTGATAGAGAAATAAGGGAAACCACACCCTTCACTATAACATCCAAAAAAATGAAATACTTGGGAATCAATCTAACAAAGGAAGTAAAAGAGCTATACAGTGAAAATTATATTACTCTAAAGAAGGAAATCGAAGAAGATTTCAGAAAATGGAAAGATATTCCCTGTTCATGGATAGGAAGAACAAACATCATGAAAATGGCCATTCTCCCAAAATTATTATACAGATTCAATGCAATCCCAATCAAAATACCACTTGCCTACCTCACAGAGCTAGAGAAAGCATTCCTGAAATTCATCTGGAACCAGAAAAGACCTAGAATA
>RJWM01004626.1:0-99621 GCA_004363535.1 Dasyprocta punctata | reverse complement strand
AAAAACTTTTATTTATAGTTTGTTAGTGTATGGAAATGCTACAGATTTTATGTCCTGGAATTTTACTGAATTTGTTTATTAGTTCTAACAGCTTTTTGGTGAAATATTTAGTTTTCTACAGTAAAATCATGTTACCTTCAAAGAGGAAAGTTTCACGTTTTTTGTTCTCATTTAGATCCAGTTTTTCCTGTGTCTTGAGTGCTACAGTGAAAGTGGCCAGAATGGACATCCCTGTCGAGGTTCTTCAAGGAAAATCTTTCAGCTTTCCCTGTGTAATGTTAGGTGTGAGCTCGTCAAATATGGCCTTCATCATTTTGAGACATGTTCCTTCTATACCTAACTTGTTAAGAGTTTTTATTGTGATAAGATGCTGAAATTTGTCAAATGCTTTTGCTGTATTTATTGAGATAATCAATAATTTATGTGACATAAGGGTTCAGTTTCTTTCAATGAGTGGTTTCCAGTTTCTCCAACAATATGAATTATGGTGGTCTCTGTTCCTATGGTAAAGATGAAATATAACAATGAATGTGGGAGTGTGTTTTGAAGAGCATATGTGGTTGCCCAAATGTAGTATATATGTATCAAGATTTTGGGTCAAAATGAAGCCAAATAAAACATTGTCTCTTCCTGGAGCCTTACCTTTGAAAAGAAGGCAAATATGAAATTCACAGGAATATAGGTTGATGTGAATATTTTCGTTGGGCTAAGTGGAAGAGTAAAGATATTTTAAACTGAGATTTCTATGGGCTCTTTTTTTTTTCAACTTCAAAAGATCTTCAAGGTTATCATGTCTCTAATTTTTCATGTTAGTGAACAAAGAATCAGACAAATCAAAGTTGTATAGTTAGTGCAGCGATAGAGAAAGGCTAATGCAGGTTGAACTTGTACTCTCAATACTTAATCAGTTCATTCAAGGCCAGTATCAAAATGTTCTCAGGGCTGCTGTCATCTTCATGTTTATAGACCTCCTAATTGTATGGATGTCAATCTCTGATGATACTAGCAGGTAGACCATGGAGGAGGCAATTATAAGGGCTACACTTTCTTAAAGAGGATTAGTTTCTTCATATGAGAGGTCTCACGGAGCTGCCTAGCATATTTTACTAGGCTGAGGACGCAGCTGGAAGACACAGTGTACAAGAAAGAAGGTCTCACTAGATACTAATCTCCCAGTGCTTTGATCTTGGAATTCCCAGCCTCTAGAACTGTGAGAAATAATTTTCTTTTTGAACTCAGGGTCTTATGCATAGTAGACAGGTATTCTACCACTGAACTACATCTAAACCCAAGGTTTATTGTTTTAGAGGGACCCATTTTTGATTATTCATTTTTATTTTAAAGAGAATAAACCAAGTAAAACAAAACAGAATACAGCTAATCAGAACAGAGCAATGAAAGTGATACAGGACTTCAAAATAAAATAATAGGAAATCAACACTGGGTACCATAATGTCTCTTGTTTTCTTCAAAATAGCTGTCCATACCACCAGACATAATAAAATCAAACTAAGCAAAGCAAAATAAAACCAATAAAAAAGAATGAAAGTATATTTTAAACAGAATAAAACCAAACAAAATAAAACAGTATAAAGCCATTCAAAACGGAACATTGAATAAAAGAAAACAATAAAACAGAACAAAAGAGTGAAAACAATATTGGATTTCAAAAACAAGACAGAAGGAAATCCCTTATATGTGCTATATTGCATATTGTTATCCCTAATAGATGCTCAGACTATCAGCCTTAGGCCTGAAAAGTCAATCAAATAATACAACCATTAGGTTGTCTTGGTACCTCATTTGCTAGCAACTCATCCTGTCTTCTGACTCAGCCAGCTATTTATGGGGATAGCAGGGGAAGTGTTATGGGCTCTTGTAATCATATTGTTTAAGCAAGATAGGTAAAAGAAGATACATAATTTGGTTTCTGAAATGAGAAGGTGTATTTGATCAATAGTTTCCTCTTTCTAAATGAAATGACATATTTCAGTATGCATTCTGAGCTTGTTGCTCATAGAGTAGAAGGGAAGGATAGTTTTCTAGTCATCTATTTTTAGTAAACATTTATTGTAAGAAAGCAAGGTCTATAAGTAATTTACACCCTCCTCTTGAAAATGCAATCAGTATTGCCAACTACCCTTTCATTCTAGGCATGCCTTTATGGTAAAATCAAAATGCTTGTGAAATCAATGTGTGTGTGATTTTGTTTTGTTTCTGTTTTTTAAGTTATTGATTCAAATGTTAATGTGGCCAAAAGTGAACCTGCAATATAAATTTCATCCTTCATCTTGGAACACAGCAATTGAAGCCTCCTTCTTAAAATGTAGATGTCCCTAATGAGGTTGAAAACATTCTTTTCTCCAGCTAGATTTCAGAGTGATTTAATTGTGAATGATTAAATTTTGATTTAATGGAATATGGTTGAATTTTTTCAAATGTTTCTGTTATATTTTGTGATAATTATATGGTATGGTTTGGGTTGTTTAGCCTACTAATATGGTGAATTATAGCAACTGATTTTCAACTATTAAATCATTACTTAGGTAAAATACACTGATTCATAAAGCATAAGTTTAAAATATTGGTAAGTTATATTTACAACATTGTGTTAAATTTTGCATCATATTCATTCATTAAGGGTATTGATTTTAGCTTTCCTTTTCTGGTAATCCATTTGTTTGATTTTTTTTGGAGAGTATCTCTCTTCTATTTTCCTGGAAGAATTTGTATAGATTGATATTATTTATCGCTTATATGTTTGAAAGAATTCACCTAAAGACCTTCCTAGAATGTTCTTTATGGGAAAGTTTTTAATACGATTTCTTTGCTACATACAGAACTCTAAAAGTTATCTATTCATTTTAAGGAAATTTTTAGTATTTTTGTAAAGGAATTAGTCTATTTTGTCAGTGGTAAAACCTAAGGTTTTTTTTTAATGGCATTTCATTATAATGGTTTTAAAACCTGTAGAATCTATAGTAATACTCTCCTTTCAAATTCTTGATTTGGTAATTTATGTCTTGTTTCCTTGTTTTTCTGATCAGTTTTTCTAATGTTGTGTCACTTTTATTAATTTTTCTCCGAGAACCAGCTTTGGTTTAATTGAGTTATTTTAAAAAATAAAACTTCTGTTTTATCAACAGATTTTTTTTTGTTTTTCTTATTTTGTTTCTTCACTAATTTTTGAGTTTAATTTGACTTGCTCCGTTTCTTAAGCTAGAAGCATAAATCATTAACTTGAGACCTTTCTCATTTTCTTATATCAACATTTAAAGATGTTTGTTTCTGTTGAAGCATAACTAAAACTTTATGATGCAATTTTTGATATTTTGTGTTTCATATTCATTAAGGTCAGAACACTTTTAATTGCCCTGTCATTTCTTCTTTGGTTTTGTGTTACTCAGAAATCAGATATTTATCAAAACTTTGAATTTTCTAGCTATGTTTCTGTATTTAATTTGCAGTTTAATTTCATTGTGGTAAGAGATACATTTATATTATTTTAATATTTTAAAGTATTCAGTTTAGGACTGGTAATACAGCTCAGTGGCACAGTGCCTGCCTGTCAAGCATGAGGTTGTGAGTTTGACCCCGGTACCAAAAAAAATGTTGTTCAATTTAGCAACACAGGGTAAAGCCCAGAACTCAGTAACTGACTTCTCTGGAGGAATCCAGGTGTCTTGCTCCTCCCACAACATTGCTGGACTGGCAGCTAGTATGGAGAAAAGCCCAGAACTTGGTAACTGGCACTTTACTCTCATTTTTTTGTCTTCTTTTTCTATTTCTTTTTCTCCTTTTTTCTCTTTTCTTTTTTTTTCTTCTTATTTTCTTTCTTTTTTCCTTTTTTCTCCCTCTTTTCTAAATGGCTAAGGAGAACTCCAGTCACAGAAAACTAATCTCATCCCTGAAGCCCAGAGAACAAGTTCAGATAGTCCCTTGAATATGCCTTTGTTCTTTCTTTTCTATCACTTCTTTAGTTTCTCAAACCTTATGTGATCATCCTTTGTCCTCCAGCCTTGTTTCTATTTCCTTTCTAATTATCTTTGTTTTATATACAGTCCTCTACAAATCTCCTCACCACGGGATAAAACCACCCTACCAAGCGGAAACACTTTGCGTACAAACTCACAATTGATGATTGGTTTGTTATATGACTACAGACTTTGCTCCTATGGTCTAAAGCACAAAATCAATAGTTACCACAGTTCATCAGTTTCTAAATCGTGCTTGATGCTATAGTTATTGTTAATTTTACGACTTCAGCTAGGATGCCATATCTGTTGTAGTCAGATGTTCTACCCTATATACTGGGAAATTCTGGGGATAATAACCTTACTAGAGCCCTATACAAAAGAACCAGAGACTGAGACAAACAGATAACATCATTCTACTCTTAATAAACTGGGAAGATATGATCTTGGGACAGAGATAAACCAAGAATCTCCTATACACAGAAGACAACCTTCAAGAACAGATTTTTCCTAGAGAGGTTGATACTAGCAATATAGCTACCTACTACAAAAACTCACAAGGATCACCACAGAAAACAAAATAATTTTCTTCAAAAATATGATGACAAGGTAAGGAAACAAAATGCAATCTCAGACCTCCAGCCCACCCAGAACAAGTTCAGAAGACATTAACATAGAATAAATAGGGAGACATTCATCTCAAATTTCTGAAATGATAGCAACTGAAGAAAAGAAACAAATCCAACCCAGGTGTGGTGGCAATGCTCTTAATCCCAGCCCTCAGGAGGCTGAGACAGAAGGATCATTGTGAGTTCAAGACCAGCCTGGGCTACAAAGTGAGTTCAAGACCAGCTTGGGCTACAAAGTGAGTTCAAGGCGAGCCTGAACTGCATAGTGAGACCCTGTCTCAAAAAATAGGGCTGGGTTTTAGCTCAGTGGCTTAAGCACCTGCATGGCAGGTGCAAGGTTGTAAGTTCAATCCCTGGTACCAAAAAAAACAAAACAAAACCAAAAAAGAAATGAATCCATGAGCCCATAGAGGAAATCAGATCAGAAATCTCTCAGGCAAAAAAAGAAACATCAGCATTTATAAAGGAATTGTTCAACAAATCTGGAATAGAGATAGATAAAGAAGTAGATGATGAAAGGAAGAGGATGGCAACCATGAAAGACCAATATAGGAAAGAAAGGAGAATGCATGAAATGTATTCAAACAGATATCCAGGAAATTAAACATGCCATTGTAAGATGGCAAAATCACTTGAATGAAATTAAAGACAAACTTTCAGGCCTTGAAGATAAGATCACAGCTAGTGATCTTGAAAGCAAAGATCTCTTGAAAAGACTAGAAGATAAAGAAACAAAAATGTGGCTGCTGCAAGATGATGCAAAGAAAAATAATATAATAGGTGTCAATGAAAAAGGAGTCAACACAAATGACATAAGAAATATTTGCAAAAGTAACAGCAGAATATTTTCCAAACATGGGAAAAGAATGTGCATACAGATAAGTGAGGCATATAGAACTCCACTTAGGCATAACCAAAATAAATCCACACCAGACATATAATAATTAAGATCCCAGAAATTCAGCACAAGAACAGAGTATTAAGGCCTGCTAGAGAAAAGAAACAGATCACAGATAAAAGGAAGCTCATAAGAATCATAGCAGACCTCTTGACACAAACCCTCAAGTCAAGAAGAGGTTGGAGTGAAGTTTTTCAGGTCCTGAAAGAAAACAACTTCCAAATCCTATTGATGTACCCTGCAAAACTATCTTCCAAAATTATTGAAGAAATAAGATGCTTTAACCAACAAACCAGCATACAAAGAGTATTGAAAGATACTCTAGGCAGAGATAAAAATGATCACAATTCCAAGAACAGCAACAGAAAGAAACCACCAAGCAGGGCAAGAAATTAAATGCAGGAGAAAAATAGAGAACCAACAGAATGAAAATAGCATGACAAAGACTAATCAATACCTATCAGTTATAACACAAATGTGAATGGCCTCAATTCATTAATCAAAAGAAAAAAACTGGCAGAATGGATCAAGAAAAAAAGATTCAACAATATGCTGTATACAATAAGTGAATTTAACTAAAAAAGAAATTCATAGACCAAAAGTCAAAGAATGAAAAACAATACTCCATGCAATAGGAAGCCAGAAAAAATCAGGGATAGCTGTATTCAGACAATGTGAACTTCAAACCAAGATTGATCAAAAGAGATAAAGAAGGTCACTACATACTTCTTAGGAGAAAAATTCAAGAGGAGGAGATAACAATCGTAAATATAAATGCACCAAATACGGGAGTACCCAACTATATAAGACAAATGTTAATAGTTATGAAAAATCAAATAAGCAATACCAAAATTGTAACAGGGAAGCTCAATACTCCTTTGTCACAAAGTGATAGATCAACTAGGCAAAAAATCAGCGAAGAAATAACAGACCTGAATCAAAGCTGTGAGCAAATGAACTTAGTAAGCATTTATAGAGTATTCCACTCAACAGTGTAAGAATATACATTCTTCTCAAATGCACATGGAACATTCTCTAAAACAGACCATGTGCTAGCCAATAAAATATGCTGGAGTAAATACAAAAGGATCAAAATTATCCCATGCATATTGTGTGACCATAGTGCAATAAAACTGGAAATTAATGACAAAAGAAACTGCAAAAATTATGTAAACACTTGGAAATTAAATACCACCCTCCTGAACAACCAGTGGGTCACAGATGAGATTAAAGAAGAAATTAAACAATATTTACAAACAAAAATGCAAATACAACTTACCAGAACAGTGGGATGCAAGGAAAGCAGTCCTGAGGGAAATTTATAGCAGTGAACTCTCACATCAGGAAAACAGAATGAGCACAAATAAACAATATAATGCTTCACCTCAGGCTTCTAAAAAAGGAAGAGCAAGATAAGCCCAAAGCACTTGCAGGGGACAAAATTTTAAAGATCATAGCAGAAATGAACTGAGTTGAGACTAGGAAAACAATACAAGAATTAAACTGAAGATTTGGTTCTTTGAAAGTATAAATAAAATTGACAAACTCTAGCCAATCTTATCAAAATAAGGAAAGAAAAACTCAAATTCATGCAATAAGGAACAAAAAGAGTGAAATCACTACAGATCCTGTGGAAATTCAGAGGCTCATCAATACCTATTTCAATAATATTTACTTGCATAGGATGGAAAACACAGACGACGTGGACAGATTCTTAGAAATGATTCTGAGTGACCCAATATCAGCTAATGAAGTTGAAAATGTATTTAAAAGCTTACCAGCAAAGTAAAAACCCAGGTCCCACTGGACTCACTTCTCAATTCTACAAGAAATTTAGAGAAGATATAACATGAATACTCCTTAAACTCTTTAATAAAATTAAATGCTAAATGATACTTTCTAACTCATTCCTAGGGGCAAGAATTACTCTGATACCAAACCAGAGAAAGACTCAACCCAAAGAAAAGAAAAAGAATGATAGGCCAGCCTCCCTAATGAACATAGATACAAAAATCTTCAATAAAATACTAGCAAACAGAATGTAGCAAATCATCAAGAAGATGATACACCATGACCAAGTAGGATTTAGTCCAGGAATGCATTTCAACAAATGCAAATCAATAAATGCAATACATTAGATCAGCAAAGCCAAAGATTAAAATCACATGTTCATTTGACAAATGTGGAAAAGCTTTTGATAAAGTCTAACACTCATTCATGATAAAATACTGACAGAAAATCATAATAGATGGTCTTTACCTCAATCTGATAAAAGCCATCTATGACAAACCAACAACCAACATCATACTAAATGGACAAAAATTTAAAGTTTTCACTCTAAAATCAGGAACAAGACAAGGATATTGACTATTACCAGTCTTGTTTAATATAGTTTAGGAAATATTAGCCAGAGCAATTACACAAGAGAGAGGAATAAAGATAGGAAAGGAAGAAATGAAACTATCATTATTCACAGATGACATGATATTCTACATAGAAGCTCCAAAAAACTCTACCAAAAGACTTAAAGATTTAACAAACCAATTTAACAACATAGCTGGATATGAAGTCAACACTCAAAAATCAATAGCTTTCCTGTATATAAGCAACAAACTCACTGAGAGAAATTAGGGAAACCACACACTTCACAATAGTATGCCAAAAAATGAAATACTTAGGAATCAATGTAACAAAGGAAGTAAAAGATTTATATATTGAAAAGTACAGTACTCTGAAAATGGAGTGAATAGGACACCAGAAAATGGAAAAATATTCCTTGCTCATGGATAGGAAGAACCAACACTGAAAATAGTCATACTTCCCAAAACCGTTATACAGATTTAATGTGATCCTGATCAAAATATCATTAGCTTACCTCCCAGATCTAGAAACAATATTCCTGACATTCATTTGGGAACAGAAGATACACAGACTAGCAAAGGCAATCCTGAGCAACAAGGCAAGGCAGTACATCACAATCCCTGACTTGAAATTATGCTACAAAGTTATTGTGATAAAAACATCATAGTACTGGCAAAAAATAGACTTGAGGATCAATGGAACAGATTAGAAGATGTAGATGTAACTACAAACATGTTCATTTATCATTGACAAAGGGGCCAAACATATTCATTGGTAGAAAGATAAACTCTTTAATGAATTGTGCTGGAAAAAACTGGCTTTCCATATGTCAAAGACTAAAATTAGACCCATGTCTATCCCCATGCACTAAACTAAAGTCAAAATAGATCGAAGATCTAAATATTAAAACAGAAACAATAAATCTACTGGAAGAAAAAGTAGGTCAAAATCTTGAAGACATAGGTGTAGGTGAAGAGTTCATGAACAAAATCCAAACTGCATGGAACATACTTTAAAGAATCATCAACTGGTATCTCATTTTATTAAAAATTTTTGCACATCAAAAGAAATCACCAACAGAGTAAAAAGACAACCCATGTAATGTGAATAAATTTTAGCCAACGGTCCCTGAAAAAAAAAAGACTCTTATCTAGAACATATAAAGATCTACAGGAAAATCAGACCTTCCAAATTCAAAATCCCAACCCAGAAGTGGACATCTGAGAGGAATATACACTTCGCAGATGAAGAAATACAAATGACAAATAAATACGTGAAAAAATGTTCGACATCATTGGTTGTTCGATAAAAGCACATTAAAACAATGCTGAGATTCCATCTCACCCCAGAAGAATGGCAATTATCAAGAAATTAACCAATAACACATGCTGGCAGGGTTGTACGGAAAAAGGAACACTATTCCAGTGTTGATAGCAGAGTAGACTGTTACAACCACTGTGAAAATCAGTGTGGAGATTCCTTAAAAAACTAGGATTGGAGTTCCCATTCAATTCAGCTATTTCCCTTCTGGGTATTTTCCCAGAATTAAAAACATCATACCACAACAATATATGTGCACCCATGTTTGTAACAGCACAATTTGTAATATCCAAATCTGGGGGGAAAAAACCCAAATGCTCATAAACCAAGGAATGGATAAAAAACTGTTGTATTTTTATATAATGAAATACTACTCAGAGGTAAAGAAAGATAAACTTGAGGCTTTTATAGTTAAATGAATGCAACTAGAGACCATGTTCATAAATGAAATAAATCAGATGTGCATATGTAAACTTCATATTGTCTCCCTAGTGTAAGAAACTCAAAGAGTTAATAATACCTAAAATGTTCAGTAGATATTGAGAAAGTCATAGAAACTACTCAAAAGAACAACTGGGATGGGGAAAAGAAGAAAAGAAGGAAGGATAAGAAAAAATAAATGTGTGTGTGAGTGTGTGTGTGTGTGTGTGTGTGTGTATGATTGCTAAGACAATTATGTTACTAATTTCTTTCACTTGAAAAGAATCATTTGTGTTTATATTGTTTGATCAATTTTGCTTGCTCCGGGTCAGTGTCGCAAATGGAAGCCCATCTTGGATTCCCTTCTTGTCTTATAGTCTGAGCAGCTACTCTGAAAATAACAATATGCAATATATTAACCATTGTTAATTTCCTATCATCTTGTTTTAAAATTCTGCATCATTGTTTTTATTGTTTTTCTTTTCTGTCTAAAATAGAATTTTAATTGTTGTGGGAAGGGTTAAGGGTGTATAGGGTAGGATGGAGAGGTGGATGAGGTTAAATATGGTAGGGGGAAGTATGGTGGGCATGGGACGATCATCCCAGATTTGGGTAATTGCAGGATACAAGATGGAAGGATTGGAAAAGAAAGCCTAGAGTATTGAAGTGAACCAGAAAGGGAAGAGACAATGTTTACCCAGATGGAAGTCTTATAAAATCAAGCAAAAGAGTTAATGGGATAGGATGAGGGCAAGTGGAATGCAATGGGAAATTTTAGAGATCTAAACCATGAACAAGAGGGAAAAGAAGGCCAAAGAGAGGAAAAAGAAAAGAAAAAAAGGGAGGTGAAAAAAAGGAAAAGGAAAACAAAACCAGGAAACAAAAATAACCACACACAGGAAAAAACAACAAATCTACAGTAAGAAAAACAGAACAGAGAAAAAGAGAAAAGGAAAAAAAATACAAAAAACAACAGCAACAAAACAAAACAAAACAAATCAAACCAAGACAAAACAAAACATGCTACCCAGTGGACTACTAAGAGGAAGACCCACCAGACAGATAAAAATAGTGAGATTCCTCTAGTGTGGACAGCTCCGTGGTAGGTCAGTGTCTGATCTCAGAACGTGTACACTAGCCAAGATTGCTGGTGGATTTGTGCTGGGTTTGGGTGATGGGATTAGTTTCCTGTGGTTGGAGTTCTACCTGTCCGTTTAAAAAAAGATAAAAGAAAAGAGAGAAGAAAGAAAGGAAAAGAAAAAAAGAAAGAGAGAGAAGAGAAGAAATGAAGGTTGCCCTACCTACCTGCCCACTTATATTATGCATGTCTTTGTCTTTAAGCACAAAGCTGGTTCACCTAACACACCTGCTGGTTTGCACTAGCATTGCTCCCTCGGACTTCTCCGCAGCACTAGTCCCTCCTGTTTATCGTGTGTGCACACCAGCCAGCGTCCTGCTGTGTCGCTGGCTATCCCAGTGTTCTTCGGTCCCTGAGTCTGGGACTCGCTTCTCGCCAGTCACTGCAGCTCCGGGTCAGTGTTGCAAATGGAAGCCCATCTTGGATCCCCTTCCTGCCAATCACTGCAGATCCGGGTCTTATATTATCTCTTATATTTGCATATATCCTATGAGCATTCTCCCATATATGTTGAAATCTAAATCAACATGTTTAAATTAATTTTAATACCTTTTACAATGTAAATGCTATGGAAATAGTTGCACTATATTGTTTAAAGAATGATTACAAGAAAAAATCTGTATGTATTTAGACAGATACAATTCTTCAATACACTTTCAGTCCGCAGTAGATTGATTCTACAAATGCAGATATGAAGGAAAATTACATTTTAGGCGGTTCTTCTATTTATATATGTATATCACTAACACATCCCAATATACCTTTAAGTAACACTACAAAAATGTATGTATGTATGTATTAAAATCTTACCATATTGTACTTCATTTTCACTTTCATAATTTGCAATTCCAGATACTTCTAATGTCTTATAAGCTACATAATATGTTACTAATTTTATTTCAAACAATTATAAAGTGGTTAAGAAATGAGAAAGATAGTTCATATTTACCTTTCTACTTACCACATCCAGTGTTGTTCATTCTTTTTCTTTTTTCCAAAGAACTTCCCATAACATTTCTTATTGGGTAGATTTTCTGGTGAAATTTGTGTGAAGAATTTCTTGATTCTATGTTCATTTTTGAAAGATACTGTTCTGAGTGCAGTAGTCAAGGTCATTTTTTTCTTTCCCT
The DNA here is from genome assembly GCA_004363535.1 of Dasyprocta punctata. NCBI lineage: Eukaryota > Metazoa > Chordata > Mammalia > Rodentia > Dasyproctidae > Dasyprocta > Dasyprocta punctata. The sequence goes on along the minus strand of RJWM01004626.1, from coordinate 87,751 downwards.
CAATACATAAAAATGTGGCTCCATTGTTTTCTGGCCTTCATAGTTTCTGATGAGAAGTTTGCTACAATTATTATCTTTGAAAGAGAAAGATCCGTGCCTCCCAAGAACCAGCCTTCCTGTTGAGTGGTGTGAGTGACACAGACTCCAGGAAGAGAAAGATCTGTGCCTCCAGTGTACCTACCAGCGTGCACTGAGAATCAAGAACCTTCCCCCCCCACCCCCCGTAAGCAACCTGCTGATTTGGAGGACCAGCTAAGTTGATAGCAACTAAGGTACATAAAGCAACTAAATGCTTGTATTGTTTGGTTGATATTGCAGGCCTGGGGACAGCAGTCTGAGTATCTCTTGGGAGTTCGACAGTATGCAATGTAGCAAATATGTGGGATTCCCTTCTGCCTTGTCTTTGAGGCCCAATATTGTTCTCAATGTTTTGCTTTATTCTGATTAATTTTTTTGCTTTATTTCATATTCTGTTTTTATTGGTTTCATTCTGTTTTGTTTTTGGTTTGATTTTACTATACCTGATGGAATGGTGAACTATTGTGAAGATAACGAGATATACTATAGTAGTTATTGTTTTCCTAGTATCCTGCTTTGAAGTTCTGTACGAGTTTTACTGCTTTGTTTTGATTGACTTCATTCTGTTATGTTTTGCTGGATTTTACTATCTTTAAAATAAAACTTAAAAAAATTTTAAAAATTGCTATCTTTGTTCCTGTGCATGTAAAGTCCATATTATGTAAGTAATGTTCTGGTTGCTTTAAGAATTTTATATATTGTTGATTTTCAGCAACATGATTATTATCATTTTCTTTGTTCTGTTCAGTATTCTCTTAGGTGCTTAGATTACAGCTTTTCAAATTGGGAAACATTTTGGATATTCTTTCTTTAAACATATTTTTCTGCCTCCTCACCCTATCCTCCATTGTCCTTCAGGTTGCTGTTCACTTTTGTCATTATTTTCCTTTCTATGCTTCATTTTGGGTAGTGCTTATCTCTACATCTATCTAATCATTGAATTTTCTTCTTGTAATAGCAGTCTAATTTTAATAATATCTAGTGTGCTTTCAGTTCAAATATTGTATTTTTATTTCTAGGATTTTAATTTGGGCCTTTGTAAAACTGTCCACTTCTTTCTTCACTATGTTTAAGTTATGTTTTATCATCTTCAACATATGCAGCATATTTAAAATCTCCATTTAAATGTCTTGCCTCCTAACTATATGTTACATCTGCTTCTGTTGCTATTGACAGATTTTTATTCTGGGCACTCTTCATAGTTTTACACTTTTTTCCTTGTTTATTCATTTTTTTTATTTAAGAGAAAATGGACACGGAAAAGAGAAACAAAAAGCAAAAGAGACAAACAAACAACAAGTCCAATATGATAACATTATAGGTTTACAAAATGAGATGATTGGAATTTGACAGTAGTTGTAATATTGCGTATCATTACCTTCAAAGGGGTTGTTCAGATTAACAGATATAGACATGTAAAATTGATCTAATCATATGGGTATTAACTGTTCTTTTTTCAATAGCTAATGCATTTAGTAATACAGTCATTTTAACTATCTTATGTATACGTATTTATAAATTTATGTCTTTTTCCTTTTCCCTTCCTTCTTTCCTCCTTCCCCCTTAGAATACCTCTTGCTGTCTTTAAAATAACTGTCCATATCATCAGGCCTAATATAATCAAACAAAATAGTACAGAATAACCCAATAAAAAATAAAACAATGGTCACAGAAAAGAGAAACAAAAAGCAAAAGGGACCAACAAACAACAACAAATCCAATACTGTAACATTACAGGTTTACAAAATCAGATGATTGGAATTTGACAGTGGTTGTAACTTTGTATATTGTTACCTTCAAAGGGGTTGCTCAGATTGACATATATAGACATGTAAAATTGATCTAATCATATGAATATCAACTGTTCTCTCTCCATAGTTAATGCATTTAGTAGTATATTCATTTTAACCATCTTATGTATACCCACATATAAATCTATGTCTTTTTCCTTTTCCCTTCCTTTCTCCTTTCCCTTTATAATACCTCTTGTTATCTTCAAAATAACTGCCCATACCATCGGGCCTAATATAATCAAGCAAAATAGTACAGAATAAAACCAATAAAAAATAAAACAATGGAAGCAATACATTGTAATACAACATTGATTTCTGTAATACCTTATATTATCTTCTAAGCAGTTGCCTATATCATCTGTTATAATACAATCAAACAAACTAAAATAGGTTAAAATCACTCAGAACAGAAAAATGAAAGCCACACAGGGTTTCAAAACAAGTTGATCAAATATCAATAAAGGCTTACCTAACATATTTTGTTATCTTTGAAATAGCTGTGTATGTCATCATATATAATGAAATCAGGCAGGTTGAGATAGAATAAGATCAAACTAAACAGCTCATTGAAAACAATACTGGACTCAAATTCCGATGATGGATTAGTCAGTTATCTGCCCCACTCGGTGATATCCCTCTGCCACTGTTTCTGGAGCTGTGGACTTTTTTGTCTTTCTAAAATGTCCTTCAGTATTCTTTGTAGGGTTGGCTTGGTTGTCATAAATTCCTTTAGTTGTTCTTTGTCATGGAAATATCTTGTTTCTCTGTTGATTTTGAAAGATAGTTTTGCAGGGTACATCAATCTGGGTTAGAAGTTGCTTTCTTTCAGGGCTTGAAATACTTCACTCCAAGTTCTTCTTGACCTGATGGTTTGTGTTGAGAAGTCTGTCATGATTCTGATGGGTTTTCCTTTGTAGGTGATTTATTTTTTTTCTCTAATAGCTTTTAATATTCTGTTTTTGTGCTGAATTTCTGGGATCTTGATTATTATGTGTCTGGGTGTAGGTATATTTTGGTTATGTTTAGCTGGAGTTCTATATACTTCACTTATCTGAAATTCACTTCCTGTTCCTACGCTTGGAAAGTTTTCTGAAATTATTTCTGTAAATAGGCTTTTAATTTGATTTGTATTGACCCCTGCTTTTTCGCTCACACCTTTTATTTTTAAGGTATGTTTCTTTGGGTTGTCTTGTAGCCGTTGTATTGTTACTTCCAGGTTTCTTGTTATTTTTAAGAGATCTTTCCTTTCACAATCACAAGCCACAACCCTTCGAGGTTTGAAAGTCTATCTTTAGTTTCCTTCAGGTGGTTTTGCCAACTTCCGTTAGAGTTTTTGATTTCCTGGTAATCTCTTTGAGTCTGTTTCATGTATTCTAAATCTTTTTTGTATTGTTCATTCCAGGTTTCCCTCGTATTCCTATGCTCCATTTTTTCATCTATGTCTCCTTTAGAGATGGCTAGCAATTCTTTTATTATGTCTTTCATTTCTTCTTTTAGTTGAGCTAGTATTTCTGTTCTAATTTCTTTTATAGCCTCATGAAGTTGTTTCTTTACTTCAGTTGTCATCACCTCAGAGACTTTAGCTGTGGGACTCCCGACCTCTTCTGCATTTCCTTCTCCTGGGTTTGCTCTGCTTGGATTGGAGGCCAGAGACTGCCTTTTGCTTCTTTGTCTTGACATATTTTTGGGTTGTTCTGGACAAGTGTGTACTGGGGATTTTGATATTTCTCGCTTTGTCTGTAATTTCTTAAGGTTTGACTGGTTCTTCTAGCCAGTGCTGATTGTGGATATCTGATGGTTACCACTGGGTGCACTGTTACAGTGCTGTCCGCTGCCTTTCCCCAGCCCACATCAGCTCCCTGATGTTTGGCACAGTGCACAGGGGCAGGGCCACTGCCTGGGAATCTGGGCCGGTTATCCATGAATCTTCCACCATCACCCCTAGGGCGCACATGGAGCCCCAGTCTCCAGACTGAGCCGGTCACCCGCTGGGACCCTCTGGGGCTCAGCCAGAGCAACCTCCATGGGACAGCACCCAATCAGAAGCGGCTCTGGCCCCCAAATGGCAGCAAGTCCCCTGCTCTCCCCTGCGGGCATCAGGGTCCACTCACTGTCAGCCAGTCCAGTCCTCCAGGTCTGCTCCCCCTGTCCACCACCACTCCCCTCTGATGCCACCTCTCTGGGCAGAGGCCTCCAGGGTCATCACTGCTGCCAAGGCTGCAGCACTCCAACCCTGCGTCCCCAGGTTCCAGCAACTCCCTTCACAGAGTGGGTCCAGCCCTGGGGAGAGGTGCCACCAGCCACCACCCTCCTTGTCTAAGTGCCTCTTTCCACTCTTTCTGTGGGCTTTAATTCTCACTTTAGATTCTTCCTGGGTCCAGAGGACCCACTTCCCTCCTTCTTGTCTTTCCCATGTTGCTATATTCCAGCATCTGAACGGTATCTTTCAGGGAGGCTGCTTACGCTGCTGTTTACCATTCTACCATCTTGTCCCACTTCCTATTTTTTGATCTCCTTTGGATACACACAGCATTTCTTTCATAATGTTTGTCATTTCATTTTTTACCTGAGAGATTATTTTTGATCTGATTTCCTCTATTACTTCATGGAGTTGTTTCTTTGCTTCATTCGCTATCATTTCAGAAAGTTCAGTTTTATGATTTCCAGTGTCTTCCATTTCAGTATCTCTTGGGTTTGTTCTCAGTGTGCTGGAGGAGTGAGACTGCATCTTGCTCTTTTGTTTTGTCATTTTCCTCTGGGACTCGTGTGGCTGGGCAGGCAGCCTCCCAATGGATTGCACTGAAATGCTGCCCTGGGTAGAGCTTCATCCTCCAATATCCCTGTGGCTAACTGGGGTGCACCCCCAAATTATGGTGCCAGAGCCTTGTGCTTTGTGTCCAGTGAGGCTGGCTGTGTGTTCTCCTGATGGACTTTGTTGGGTTGCTCTGTGATGCTGAGCCTGGTAGAGCTTGTATCCTCCCTGCAGCTAGCAGAGGCACAACCCTGGAGCATGTCACCAGGGCCTACAACTTGGCTGGGTAGAGTTCAAAACCTCCACAATAGAGGTGGCTAGCAGAGATGCACCCCCAGGGTGTGGTGCTGAGGCCTTGCACCTGGCTGGGTGGAGTTCAGAATCTCCGGGACCCAGGCAGGTAAGTGGACTGTGTACCCAGAGTTTGGCATCACTGGGGCCTTATGTCAGGTTGCCAGGAGTTCAGAGCCTCTGGAGCACAGCACTAGCCAGAGTGCTCCCCTGGCATATGGTGCCGGGGCCTTGCTTCTGGCTGGGCAGAGTTTGGAACCTCCAGGACCTGCTGTGTGGCTTCACCCCTGAACAATGAAGCTCACACCTTGTGTTCTAATGGGCAGAGCTCAAATTCTCCAAGGCCCTGCAGCTATGCCGGTTGTTCCCTGATGAGCGGCTCTGGGGCTCTGGGCTGGGCTGGGCTCAGTACCTCTGTGTCCTGTGAGGTTGACCGGGCATTCCCCTGATGAATTGTGCTGGGATGCTGGGCTGGGCAGAGCTTGAATCCTCTGTGCAGCTAGTGAGGATACACTCCTGGAGTGTGGCACCACCAGTATCTTTTGTCTGGCTGCAAGTTCCAATTTCTTTTTTCAACTAAGCAAATTCACTAGACTTTCTCTGAGTTTTCTTTCCAATGATGTATCTGGAAACTTTTTCCTTACAGTGTGTTGCAGTAGTCTAGGCACTTACCATGTTATTATTTCTTCAAAAATCACCATTCTGTGTACTTCACTACCTGAAGTCTTACATATGTTCTTTACTTTCTTTTTTACTTGTTTAAGTAGGAGCACATATTTCGCCTTTGCTATTTGATAGACACAAACAGATTGATTCTCTTTTTTATTTTAGAAATACATTTTTTCCAGGAATGCTATTCTAGGTTGACAGGTCTTTTTTTGTCCTTTAAAATGTCATTTCATCGTCTTTTGTTGGTTAGTTTCCAATGAAAACCTCATTACAATTGTTATGTCTGGTACTCTGTACATAGTGTTTCTACCCCTCCACAGCTGCCTTCAAGATTTTCTTTTGATCTCTGGCTTTTCTGTGGTTTGAATGTAATATGTCTAAGTGGTGGGTTTGGGGAATAGAGACAAGAAAAGTGAGAAGGGCATTTATCCTGCTTCATTTTTAAAGATCCTTGGATATGAAGTTTGATATCTTTTATTACTTCTGAAAAATTCTTAGTTAATATATTTTAAAATATTCTTCTACTCCGCTTTGCATGCCTTCTTCTGAGATTTCAATTGCTCATAGATTTATGCAGGGATACTTGAATGAGAAATATTTTAGAAAGGGATCCAAAATAGAAATTCCAGTCCTAAAATATGCTAACATATTTATGAGGAAAAAAGCAAGCAATGTCTATGTGATCTTGTAGCAATAATGTATTATCCTTGTGGAGAAGATGAGCCTCTTTGGCTCAGTGGTTGAAATTGTTTTGTACTTTTGTTGAGAAAACTCAAATTTTCTATGGCAGTACCCTGACTAAGCTACTGAAGGAGAAAGGAAATGTATACCCTAGGTTATCTGAGTTTGCCTTTTCTTGTACTATTATCACATTTTAGCAGTTTTACAATATGTCTCAGAAAACTTTCAGTATTAATTTACTTAAAATAGTCTCATTATCTATTAATGTTATATTGTGTGTTGTTAAATGGGTGTGACTTTATTTAATCAAAAATATTAATGGATGGTATAAATTTTGATAGGCATTTAAAGTATTTCTAATTTATGTCTATTAGGATAAATGCTGCAATTGACATTTGGGTTCTCTATCTCATATCCTTAGGCAAGAAAGTTGAGGGCTTTTGTTGTTATTTTAATTTTTTGCATTGTAGATCCTAATTTTACCAGAATGAGTAAGTCATACACCTTTATTCATGGTAAGCACAGTTATTATCTATGTAATGCCTTTCTTTATTGTTTCATTGTCATTATCCTTGCCAAAACCATGCACTGTCATATATACCTAAGTGATACGGGAGGTGGGATGTGGCAAAGCTGGCTGGAGAAATAAGCAGCACTTGTCGATTTCAAGATTGCGGGGTAGCACCAGAGGTTTCTCAGGAACCCATATGAAGACTTCTCGTGGACTCCCAAGAGATGTGAATGGCATAAAAGAGAATAGATAGTAACCAGAGTTTGCTATCATGACTCATTATGGGTGCCACCTTTGCATCTCCTAGACACACAGGGTGGGCTTCTATTTTTCCTTCTGTCCCTTTTTTTGTTCTTCTCTTACTCCTTTAAAAGCCCTCAACTATTCTTGCCTAAGGATGTGAAATAGAGGACCCAAGTGTAAATTGAAGCATTTATCCTGATAGACACAAACTAGCAACATTTTAAATGTCCATCAAAAATTATAATGTCCATTAATATTTTACAATAAGTAAAATCACTCCCATTTAGCAAAATACCTCCTCACCTTTGAAAATGTTTTGGCCCTGTTTTTGGTTTGTCTCGTCTGATTCTTTAAGATGAGAAGGACCTAGAATACTATTGCTTGGTGAACCATTTTTAAAGGAATGACACAACAATTTAAGTGTGCCCTCTCCATTTTTCATTGTTTATTTCATTTATATGTCCAAACATACAATATTGGAGTAGTTTAACATTTATGCTAATTCAATCATACTGTAAATTAATTCATTGTTTTTTCAAAACTTTTTCAGTGTACATTATATTTTTGGAGTTATTCTGTGCTGCTCCATATAGATCCAGCTCATTTATTTTGACTGTTCTAAAGAATTCAGATGCACACGAGTATAGAAGTAGGAAAGCTATGGCAGTACACAGGCTGGATAAAAGAACAATGCACTTATAATTTGGATGTGTTATGCCAAGATATTTTCAAAATTATTATACTAATTTATAATCACGACTGTAGGGTTATTTCCTCTACATCCTTTCTAAAAGTGGTAATTAGAAAATGTTTTGATTTTTTAAAAATCTTATTTGTTGTTTTTTCAACTTGCCTTTACTTATTAATATCATGAGCAGATTTTTCTGTTTTCTAATCATTTGCCTTAGTTTTTTATTGTGACTATCCTGTTCGAATATGTAGCCTGCTAATGTTCTCAACTTGGCAGTCATTGTAGAATTTCAAACTTGAAACTGGGGTAACCATAAAATTTCAAATGTTCAATGGTATTTGTGATTTATCTGTTTTAGAAATTCTGCAATGACCTTGAGAAAATTAGAAACTTATGTGCATCATTGTTCCTGGAGACAATAAAACAATTTTTTGAATGTTTGTATTACAGAATTGTAGGCCATGGGCATGAAATTAAGTTAATCAACATGTTTGACCCAAAGTCATTGAGGAACCATTTTAGTGTTATTGTGACATAGTCTGGCAGCTCTTCTAAGTTTCAAAACTCACAGCCATGCCCACTTCCTATTCATCAGGCACATTTAGTTTGTCTCAGGGCTTTGTGGCGAACTAGACACGTGACTTGTCAAGACACATCTGGTACATTAGAAGGATTTCTCTTTGCTTCTCCACTCCCGCTGTCATCCCAGACTTCTCCCCTTTATTGGGGAAAGAACATCTCCCCTTATGGAACAGGCCTCAGGCCTCTCCTTTTTGTCAGTTTTTGTTGCTTAGTCTTAATGTTCCATTAAGACCCTGTTAAGACTCCGCCTCCTCCGCAGACAACTTGGCATTTCCCTGATGTGACATCCTCAAGAGTCATTCAGACAGGAAAGGGAGGTGAAAGAGAGGGCAGTGCTGGGGGAGAGGGGCAGGGGAAACCCATCAGCATTGCACAGCATCTGTTGTGAAGAGGTTGAATTAGACCTTAGTCCTTGATGGAAGCTGACATCCTGTCCTGACGGCCTTTTGGTGTGGCTGTGTGCAGTCTGCTCCTGCTGTACTTAGTGCTACCCAGCATGCTGGCTATTGGTAGGGTAACCAGGAGCTGGCTGAACCCCAGGTCAGCTGGGTCACAGGAGTGCTTGTGTTTGGCAGAGTATTTGGATGGGTTTGAGCGTGCAGCGTTGTGAGCAGCTGGGAATCCAAGATGGAGAGGAAGCCATGAATCTGGTACCTTGGGGAAGGCAAAGGGGAAAATATTAGGTGGGGCTATGACTGAAAAGGGCCTTTTTAGAAGAGAATGTGTAACAGGAAATGGTGATTGGCAGTTGTGTGCAAGACAAGTCAAATCTCCTTTACCCTTTTTCAATTAAGCCTTAGGTAAAGTCTCAAATGCATGTGTGCTTGGTAGGGTAGTAGTGCTGTAGAAGGAAAAATAATGATGGTAGTATTTTTTTTTCTTGGTGTACCTAGCACAGTATGTGCCAGGAACTGTGCATTGCATGGGTAATTCCACTTAATCTATATAACATTTTCATTAGATATTTTGCATTTCCTCAGTTCACTCCATGATCATGTCTTCATAGAGTTTTGCAGTACTTGACCCTAGAGGTATATTTAAAGAATTGTGTCATTAGGCAATTTAATCACTGCACAAACATCATAAAGTGTACTTACTCAAGCTAAGACAGCTGCAGTGTCACTAGGTGACATCTTGTGGGACCACTACTGCAGATGTGTAAACTGGGGTCAGAGATGGCCTTCCAGGAGTAGGTAATGGAATACTTAACCATGGACTCTGGTGCTGGGTGATAAAGATTTTGATGGAGGACACTTTATGCTATGATATTATCTAGCTGTCTACATATTCAGAAGTTCAGCTTGGGTGGTGTCATGGATCTTATTTTCATAGAAGCAGAGAATCCTAGCATTTTGAAAGAATTGTTGATGATGACTAATTTACTTGGAAATGACTCAATCCAGCTCAAGATGGTTTAAGCCTAAATGTTCCTGTAACTAAATGACCTGGAACTCCCTCTGAAGCAGACAGTTCAGGGGGGTCAGGCCAAGGGACCTGAATTTAGCTTTATTCATTTTTGTGGTTCTGTTTCCCTTACGGCCTTCTTTATATTCTGTGCACTTTCATGATCCTTTGCTTAGATTCACCACCTTCTTCTGCCTGGCAAATTCCTCCTCACTCTTTAAAACCCAGATCAAGTTCTTCCATTAACTGACTGCACATCTGGCTTAATGCAAAAGTGATTTCTATTTAAGGATTTTCTAAGTCATTTGTTCATATCCTAGTACCTCAGTCATTACCATATGTTAAGAGATTTTTTTTTAAAATAACGTATGTTGTAGGGCACTTCACACTCACACGTGTCTTCATCCTGGTCCCATGTGTTGCCAACATTTCTCAGCCTGCTTTCAGTTGGATAAGGCTGTGTAACTGAGTTCTTGATCAACCTAGTTATGGGCCATTTTCGGGCCTGCTGGTCCCTCTGCCACCAATCCTCTCCGCTGTTCCTGTCCCTTATGTGTGGCTGCGTAAAAAGTTTCTGATATCTAAGGCCCTAGAAGATGACGAAGCCACTGTATGGAAGGACACTGAGTTCCCGCAGGCTGCATGGAGCAGAGCACTCTCTCTTCTCAGTCCGTCGTCACTGAACAGCATTGTAAGTGAGGAATAAACATGACTACATGAAGACATTTTCTTCGTTATTACATAACAGGTCACCTCACAATTTAGTGACTTAAACAGCCACCATTTTAATTGCACTTTCCACCGTGGGCAAGCTTAGATGGCAGTTTCTCTACTGGCCTTGCTCATCAGCTGGTGTGGTGCCTGCCAGTTGGACACGTTTGGGACACTGGAATGGTCTGTCTGTCTGTTTTTGCCTCTCACAGTTCACTCCCAATTTAGAATTTGGGGACACAGACCCTGCATTCATAGCAACATTTCCACAGGAGTCTGATTCTAAGTGGTTCCAACTCTGTGCAGTCTTCCAGAAAACGTCACACCTTTGCTCATAAATTTCTGCTTCTCTCTCTCCCTATCTCTTTCTCTCTTTTCATTTCTTTTCATGACAAAGGGTCTACCTCTCCTAGGCCCTCCCTGAGTATTCAGAGGAAAACTGAAACTCAGAACGCACTTATCTGAAGTTTTCCGGTGGATGAAGGGATCAATGTCTCTGTACCCTTAACAATGCAGAAATAGAAATGGCTCAGTTAGAATGTTCCAGAAAGGAGAATCTTGATACTAGGCAACCAGTGAAAGGAGAATCTTGATACTAGTAACCTCCTACTTACTTTATAAGTAGGAGGATGCAGTCTTAGTTCATTTTCCATTTCTATAATAAAATACTTGAGGTCAGGTAAATTATAAAGAAGAGAAGTTTATTTGCTGGAGGCTTGGAAGTTCAAGGATGCTGGCATCTGGTGGGGCCTATTTGTTGCATCATGACATGGTGGAAGGCATCACACAACAAGGCAGAGCAAGCATGCTAACTCAGGTCTCTCCTCCCGCTCTTCTGAAGTTACTAATAACCATCATGGAGGCTCCATCCTTGTGACCTCAACTAACTTTAATTACCTCCCAAAAGCCCTACCTATGTGTACCATTAACACAAATTTGAAGATTTAGTTTTCAACATATGAACTTTGGGAGAAACGATATCAGGTATCATTGAACAGTCTGTCCCTGTTTCTGATTCCAAAGAGAATCTGATTTGACTTCTAGACCCTAACTTAGAGGAACATCAAAATCTGCTGGGAAATGTAGTGAAGAAATTCTCCTCACAAAAAGCTTATCTTTGGGGTCTTGTGTTCACGGCTCTCTGACAACGAAATACCTTATCCTTTAAGGGTTTCTGTCTACAGATGTGCCCCAGGGGTTCAAACCTTGACTAAAGCTCAGCTGGTTTCTGCAGTTGCAGGAGTCTGACAGCCTGGGGCTGCAGCATGACCTCATTGCTCATGGTGCTGCAACTGGCGGCCAAGCAGTTCCTCCTCTGGAACCTTAAAACAGCTGGGTAAGGCTGGTTTGAAGTGTCTCCTGCTCTGAGTGCTGGAATGCAATAATCCTTACCCTTTATGCGGCTTCAGAATCCTTTACGCTGGGTACAAATGTAACTATAACAGTCAGCCCGGGAGTGCATATGTTAGAAGATGTCATGGCTGGGGCTGACAGAGGTGCTTCCAGTCCAGCCACGGACAGATGCAAGTCTAATGTAATATCTTGTCAGTGGAGGTTTGAAACTTACACCAGGCAGGAGGCATCCGTGACTCCCATACCTAAAGTGTGGTGGGGTGTGAACCAGAGACCGGAACGAAGAGGTAGAGAGGAAATGGGGAAGCTCTCAGTTTGCAGTGAAGCCTTGGTACAAGAAGAATTTTCCCTGGACTCAAAGAGCCCCACGTGGAAGGATGCCACCGTGGGTCTGTGAGGTGCGGGTGCCCTCTACTGGTCGCACAGGAAACCACCGGCGCAGCCCTTGGGAACCTCCATTTCTGGTTCAAAATACTACCACTAATGGCCTTTATGGTCGGTTTCTCTTGGTGGGGAGTGAATTTGTGCAACTGTTACCAGGCAAGGGAATCTCAGAGAAGTTCCAAGTTGTTGGTATTTTGAACAAAGAATTGAGCAGGATACTCAAAAGGAGTAACAAGAGTAACTTATGAAAAGCAAGAGAAGTGAAGATGCACTCCACAGTTTGGGAGAGGGCCAGTGAGAAGAAATCACGGCCCCAGGAGGGGCAAATACTAAGTCTCTTAAGGTCCCGGGATTACGGGAGAATCTATAGCAGGAGATTGACAAGAGTCGTGGCCCACCCAGGTGCCTGACTTAGCCCACCTGTCAAGAGGGGGAGTTTTTGAGCACACAAAGTTTTTAGAAGAAGTGTCATTGTCCAAAATCCACCCTTTGGTGGGGCATGGAGAGCAAAATCCTCAATGCAGATGGGGTTGGAGGGGGACTGGGGTCACGCACTTTTGGTTTTGCACATGCCTGGGGATACTGGGGAGGTCAGAGTGATCTTTATCTGTTGGTTTTCTGATATTCTGATACAGTCATCCTTGCCCTGCCTGGTTTCTTGAGTCTCTGCCCCACGGGTTTCTGTTGTGTACTTGTCCTTGCTCTATCTCCTGCCTCACAACCTCTTGGTGCCGTAAGTGAGCGAGGCGGAAATCAGGAAGCCCGGCGGTGCAGAGACCTGCGTTCTGTTTTACCATCACCTGCTGTTTGATCTTGTACCATTTAACTTTCCTGATTCTTGTTTTTCTTGTTTGCAAAATGGGCATAAGGAAGGGAGTATTCCACCACTGGGAAACCTTGACACCTTCCTCCACCCCGCACAATATCTTCTGTGGTCCGAGCAGCTGTATAAGTTGATTTTCAAGTGTGCATCATTGTCCTGCTTTGTACTGACCACTGGTTTTGAACATAAAAGACACACACATAAGACTTCAGTGTTCTGATTCCCTAGTGAACTCCACATGCAAGACAGCGGAGACTCACTTCGAGCTGCCAGCCTGACAGCAGACTGCACAGGCCCCAAGACCCAGGCGGGACCTCTCACTGAGTGTGGAGAAACGAAAAAGCACAGCAACATGCAGCATGAAGGACTGGTGCTGGTAGACGCCACCTTGCAGAAACACCCTGAGGGTGAATGGGCTTTGGGGGGGAAGTGGCTGGTAACAGGATGGGCACTGCATTCCTTTTCTTTAAAAAATAGCTCATTGGGCACATACTTTATGTTTCACTTCACATGGGAATTCCTTCTGTTGTTTTCTCTTTCAGTAAGCATGAAATTGTGGTGGAAGCCATTGGAAAACTGTAAACATTGTTTACACTGCAATGGGTCAGGCATTGTTTCTTGGAGCCAGGGGAACAGTGGACAAAAGTGGATTCCTGCCCCTTGGAGCTCTTGCTGTAGGAGAGGGAGAGGGCAGCACACATATCCTCCAATAAACAGGTGAAACCTCAGGTGAGAAGTTCTGTGAAGAAAAGTGAAAGGGGCTGGGGAAGAAGGGAGAGGAAACACTTCTAACAAGGCAGAGTACGAGGCAAAGCCCATGGGAAACCAGGAGTTGAGCATCTGGTAATTTCCAGAGCATTCCATGCCTGTGTCTGTGCTGTCATCAACATTCCAATGCCCAACAGTTTCAATCTGGTGACTCAAGGCTGGGATACCGGTGTGCTCACTGATACGGCAGTCCTCTTCAAACCACTGGCGAGAAATCTGGCCTCTGAGCAAGACCCTCTGCAAAGTTCCAGGGCCATGAAAGTTGTTTCATCTGACATCATGAGGACCTCTATCATTCTGGTCCCTTTGCTCCTTGTTGAGCAGAGGCATTGCAAATGCAGAAGTCCAACCCCAGGCCCATGAGGTTCTATCACCTCTGTGGCAGTATTGCACCTGACTTGCAGTGTGGAATTTCACAACGCATGAATCTGAGCACCTGTTGCTTCTTCCTGAATTGAGCATGGCATTTCCAATTCCCCTACCTGAAATCCACTTCCCCTGAGCTTTCCATAATGGTCTCTGCATCTTTCAAATCTTAATTCATTCATCACCTCCTCAGACATAATATAGCCTGTTCCCCTGGAGGACAGGATGGAGGACAGTTCCAAGAGAACTTTATAGAAATGGGGTGTTTGAGCAGAGTTTTACAGAATGAGCAGGTTAGCAGAGGAAAAATAGATACAATGGCTTTCTGCAAGCATGCAGGAACTCCGTACACAAATAAGGGTCTGGGAACTGCAACAATTTCCCTTTGCGGGATTGTGACTCATGGATAAGGGGGTCTTTGAGCAGTGACAGTGGTGAAGCAGGTAGGGCCAAGGTCATGAGTACTCTTAATGCTGTGGGGCTTGACTATTGATTTACTAATGAGCATGAGAAGTTATTGGAGTAAGAAAGAAATCATATAGGTCTAAGTTATTTTTATAATGGTTTGGAGATAGAAGCAGATTTTTGTGATAAGCAGATGAAATACAAAGATGGTGAAACCAAGGCAGTTACAGGGGAGTGGAGCAGAGGCTAAAGGTATTAAGAGATGGAATCAGTAGGACATCATGGCTTACCAGATTTTTAAAGTAAGTGGGCCCTAGAGTGACTCTAGAATCTTGGTTTGGGGTTGATAGCTTCATTCACCAAGATGGACACCTAATGGTAGAACTGGCTTTTAGGAAAGATCAGCATCTAGACAGTGACTTACATAGGGCAGCCTTAGTTGGGGATGGAGTTCAGGATAGTGGCTCAAGCAGAACATGGGTAGACTTGAGAGAAAGTAGAGAGGGTTTGGGGAGCCACAAACATTTACAAGGCAAAGTGTACACATGAGGGAACCTTGGAGGATTTGAGCATCTGAGAGGAAACTTAGCTCTGCTTAAGTACACTTGCCAATTTCCATGGTGTACATACCTCCTTGGCTACCTGCAAGCGACCAATGCAAAGTCATCAAACAGAGTTGACAAGTGATGTGCCTGATGGCTATTGTCATGTAATCTGAGCCAACTGGACACACAGCAATGGCAGCACCTCCAAATGTGGTAGAATTCTCTTCTCTAATGGTAGTCTTTCAGATTTTTCCCTAATGACCTCACATAAATTTTGCATGTCTCATTTGCATGAAGCATGCAATACTACCATGCTGTACTGACAAACAGATGGAGACCTCGTTTTGCCTGTAGAAGAACAGAGAGTTTACAGATCTTCTTGCTTCCTATTCAGTGCCCTCAGGGAATCCCCTGCTGGACCAGAGGCAAGAATCCTAGTGATACCTGCCAGAGGATGCTTCTGTTTAGAAGCATGGGCTGTTAAAACCCTGAGTAGTGTCTCAAGCATCAGGAGTTTTCCAGGTGGCGCTGACTCCATTTCAAGTTCTCCCACATTTTCCCAAGCACAAGGAAAAGTACCTCATGTTTTAATGTTGCTGAAGAAAAGATTGACGCTATTAGCACAATTTTAAAGTCACAGCAGTACAGTGTTGCTGTCCCTCAGAATTTGATCTCTTTTGAGCAAATCATGTTGACTTTAGTCCTTTTTCTGGGCTTTTCATTGTCACTTTGTCAAGCCTCCATGTCGTCTTTGCTATTCTGCTCTCTTGAGAATGACAATTCCTCCAACACCCACTCAGCCTTTATCTGCCTTTGAAAGGCCAGGTGTCTGGGGATCGCAGCAAGGCGGAACTGCTGGGGATGAGAAGTAGCTGAGATGGTGGGTAGCAAGGAGATGGGGGAGTGAATCTGATAACTAGGAGAGGGCAGTTGGCCATTCAGAAAGAGGCTGGAGCCCATGAGAGCCTGATCACCATGAAATAGCGGGAAGAAACATGGGCTCAGTGATTAAAAAGATCTGGGGTCAGGCACTGTTTCTGTGGCCTTGCACACTTTATTTCTTTGAGCCTTGGTTTTTCCATTTGTAAAACTGCATAAATATGGTCATGCATCCCATAAAGACACTGTAGTCACAGTTGGTGGTCCCTTGACGTAGAGGCTGACCCATTTCTTTCATCTAGTGACTCTGTAGCTGCAATACATTTCTTCCATATTTGTGGGGGCATTGGTGTAAAAAAACCTACTTCCGTGCCAGTTATATAAAAGCAGAGCACAATTATGTACAAGTATAGCATGTAAGACTTGATAATTATAATAAATGACTATGTCACTGGTTTGTATTGTACTATACTTTATTTTTTATTATTACTTTAGAGGGTGTTTCTTCTACTTGTAAAAATTGTTTCCTGTCAAACTGTGTTGTGTGACACCGCAAGTGCCTCATACCACTGATTGCATCATTGTTGCTTGTGACGGATTTAATCTCATGTTGCTTTGTCACTGTGGGCCTAGGAGAAATAGGCTGCACTACATCTGCAAACAACGAAGCCTACGTGTGCATTTGGCTATACCACCCAAGGGCATTCTGTGACATCTGCGGGACAAAGTCATCTAATGATGTGTCTCTCAGCGCACTTCCCCTTGGGTAAGCAAAGCACAGATGTGTTTCACAGGGGTGATCTGAGGATGAGAAGCAGGTGTGCACAGCTCTAAGCTACAGCCTATCATGGTTGTATGCTCTCACCAAGTTAAACCGATGTTTATGAGAAGAGCTGCACAAGCAGATGCTAGCAGGGGTTAAGGCTGAGAGGTCTGGAGTCCTGGAACCCGGGACAGTCACGGTGAGTAGCGGTCCCAGCTCTCAGGGTCATTCTGCGCAGTGGCACCCAAATCACCACACTGTGGGTGTCAGCAGGTGGTGGGAGCCAACCCTCAGGTGAGATCACTTTTTGGTACTTTTTAGGAAAACAGTGATGCTAGCCTCTAGAGAATGGAAACTGCGATTGCTTTTAAACATTTTTGTATTTGCTTTTCAATCTGCAAAAGCCAAGTATGCTCAGGGGTCAAAATCATGCCAAATGCTAAAAAGAATAAGGACAGAAAATGGCATTTAATCCCCAAACAAAAAAACACAATTTAGGCTTTTAAAATTCAATACATGTGTGTATTTTAAAAAACTATGTATTTGGTTACATATGACACACATATTTATAGTTCCTGACTTTTATACTTAACATTGCATAACGAACACTCACTCATGTCATTACACAGTTGCTTTTAGAAATGTTTTAAACATTACTTGAAAAACCTCAGTAGTATTCTTTCTTATTACTGTATTATTTTACTACTATTTTTGGTTGTTTTCTGGTTTTCTGGCATTTAAAAACACTGTTTTCAGGAGCATTAACGTATCTGAGCCTTTGCCCTCAGCGAAGATAATTTCCTAAAGCTTTATCATTGGCTCTCTCTCCCCACAGGTCCTGTGTCTCAGGGATTCAACTAATCTCAGGTTAAAAATATTGGGAAAAAATTGCATCTCTACTGAACATGTTCAGACACTTTTCTTTGTCATTATTCCTTAAACAATACAGTATAACAATGAACCACAGAACATTTACATTGAATCAGGTATTATAGTTATCTAGAGATGATTTAATGTACACAGGGAGATGTGTGTATGTCATATGCAAATACTATGCCATTTCATATAAGGAATGTGAGCAACTTCAGATTTTGGTGTCTATGGGAGTCCTGGAACTAAGTTCCCTATGGATGCTAAAGGATGACCTTGCACCTATATGTATGGTGTGTCTGTGATGCCCACTAGATCTGAGGTCTTTGAAGATAAAGACCTCTCTGAGGTTACACAGCTGAAGTTATGCTTTTTGTAACTTTTTATTGTCTGCTGTTCATTCAATACCAGGTACACATTACTTTTAAATGCACCAGCAATTGATTTCTATTCTGCAGATGAGGACATCAAGTCTCAAGGAGGTTAGGGGACTTACTAAAGTCACACAGCTGGAAAATGTTAAAGCCCAGGTGAAGAAGACCTACATTTGTCTGATTCCAAACTCCTCTTATTCTGTGTTACTTCTGGGTTTTACTCATCTGAGGTCCCCAGGGTCTATCCCATAGCCAAGTATAGTATATTCTGAATGTTTTATGAATGAATGAAATAATAGATGAATACATAAGTGAGTAAGCAAGTCCAGGAACTACTGGAAACAGGAGGCATTTTATGGGGAATGTGTACCAGAAAAAGCACACTTATGATTTGTGTGTGACTGAGTGGGGCAAGTAATATAGATTTGCACATTACTTCTCCCTTGCCTTTTAATAGGTTTACAAAACAGGGCATCTGGGGTGAAAAATAGTGCATTCTTCATGTTTCATTGTTGATTAAAATGATTTAAAATGTGCTATGAATAAGCAAACAGAACAAGTGCAAGAAACAGCAGAAAAAAGATTCTTGGAAGAAAGATAAATAGGATCTGAAATATCTGGGTCTTTTGAACAAAAAATCAAAGAGCAGAGCTGCTTGCTTTTGCTTTGTTTAGGTAACAAATTAAAAAGGCAAAGAATCCAAAATGCTTGTGTGGATTCCTAACAAATTATACGTGGTGTTTTAAGCAGTCCTTTCTTCTGAAGATTTCAAAATATTTAACAGATTTTTTTAGTCTAATTGGAGAAGGGAGAGAGATTCTTTCACCTCTTGCTGAACTGATGCCTGATGAAGGGAACATCAAAACAACCCTGATCCACCAGTTAGCCTTGGAGGTGGAGGGGATGGCGGCTGCAACATTCAGCAACGGGGTCTGAGGCTGACATTCAAGCAGGTGTGAAAGTGCATTTTCTGCTTATTAAAAATATTTATTAATACATGTTTTTCAGTTCATAATGATTATATTCATTGTGGTGGGGCTGGTACGTGTGTATAACACATCACAATTCTTTTTTCCCCCTTCCTCTCTGCTCCCCTTTTAAAAAATTTATTTTGCCAGCATCAAATTTGTTTACTGATCATATAAGTTCTTATGAAGTTAATCATTAATCAACACAGATTAACAGAGACCAACAGGCCAAAAAACATATAAAACACTTAAGATAACTATGCTATATTAAGGTACACTTTTAGATGCATTGACCCGTCTTTAAATAATGCCCAAGTCATTTGTGCATAGCAGCACTCATTTGCCCAGTGTAAGTGAGTGCGTGAAAGGCACTGGGGAGGCCTGTACATGAGCACCTGCTGTGGCCCTCAGTACCTGCCCAACTCCAAGTACAGACTAATGTGTCTACTCTGTGTCACTTCCTCACCTGTAAGATGAGAATAACAGTATCGCTATGATTGATTCATTAGTCTTCTTTTTTTAAAAAAAATGAGTCTCAGCAAAGTTAAGCATCCTGGCCTAAGTGGCAGAAATAAGAAGTGATGCAGTAGAATGCAAACCTGAACCTGTCTGACTCTGAATCCTATATGGTTCTCCAACCCCTCTCTCTTGTCTCATTCCTCTACGTATTGTCATGGCCAAGCACTGAGGACTCCCAAGATCTATAGGAGACCATAAAGATGGAAGGAGATGGCTGGTCAGGGTCTCTCAGTGCCATATAATGCAGCTCACAATATAGCAAATAAAACAAAAATAGAACATTTGCATGCTTTTTTAAAATTGAAAAACACGCACATTTAATCATCAATTTCACATCCAAAGTGACATGTTCAGTATTTACACTTAGGCTTGCCATTTGCTACAAATAAGACACTGTCCACAAGCCCTAAAGCCAATACTCAAATTATTGCCCTATGTAAATCATTACTGTTTAGAAGATAGTAATTTTGAAAATTTTGTTTATTTTTCTAAAGAAATATATTTCCACATTAAAGAACACTTACTAGCAAGATGTGATAACTGTAAGGATTAGAAGACCATGGAAGAGATTTAAGCAGCTGGTAGGGCTCTCTCAAAGCAAGCGCATTTCCTCCCTTCATGAGATTTTTTTTATTTTAAAAGCAAACAACAAAAAAGGATAAAATGATACAGGCTTTCAAAAGAAAAAATAGGAAAGTCGCACTAGTTAATATATTGCATATTGTTATCTTGAAAGTAATTTGCTAGGTGGTTCTCCAGTCCTTTGGAGAATACACACTGTGACCACTAGGTGGAGGAATTATAAAGCCAAAGACCCAGCTATGGACAGGTGAAAAAAACCAGAATCTTTTCCCTTTTTCTGTGTGTGTGTGTGTGTGTGTGTGTGTGCGTACAAGAGAGATAACTATACTACTAATCTATGTTCGTTCATCAAAAAGAGCAGTTTGTGTTTTCACTGACTGATCGTTTTTCATGCCTAAATCTTGTAATCTGAATAACTATGTTGATGATAACAATATGCACTATATTAACTAGTGTTAATTTCCTATTATCTCATTTTGAAATTCTGTATTGTTTTATTTTTAAAATAAAAAAGCCAGAATTTCCTCAGTTAAATGGGGAGATATCCCAGCCAAGCTTGCCTTCGTGTGGCTTTGAAGATTGAAAGCAAAGAGACTTTTTGCATCTCTAAAATCATCCCTTTATCACAACTGGGGCTCATCTTTTGATAACAATGTAGCATTTTCATCCTATGAGTAAATACTTTTGCTCTTCACCTATCCATTTCCTCATCCATCCATCCATCCATTCATCACTCCTTCCATTCGTGAGCAAAGTATTTATAGATATTTATCATGTATTAGCCACTGTTCAAGACATTGAGGGCCCAACAGTGAACCATAAAATCCAGAATTTTCTCTCATAGAAAAGCTTACACTCTAATGGGCGAGATTAGCATTAGGTAGCAACTAAACACAGACGTACATCATTGCAACCTGGAGGATGGATTGTGAGACAGTAGGCTTCCAGTGCCTTGAGAGTTTATCAGTGTCAGAGACCTGATTTTTCCCACGAATGCGATCATTCAGTGAGATGGAATTCCAAACCGAGAGAAGGGGCTGTTTATCCCCACCCCATTAACAAAGCATGGCAAGTTCAGAGTAACCTGCAGTTAGGTGGAGGGCAGTGAAAAAGGAGGCTGGAAGACAGGCAGGAGCTGGGGCACGTCGGACGTTACAGAGCAGGGCATGGCTTTGAATCTATGCAATGGGGGGCACCTTGGGAGATCTTCATCACCACCTCCCTTTCAGCCTCATCCCCTTCGTGAATACCAAGCTGAAGCCATAGACAATCTCCTGTGAGTTCCTTCATAATTCAGACCTTTCCACACGATATTTCCCTTCTTTAGATCTTTTTCACTTCTTGTCTCTGGCTCACTCTTCCTTTATCTTAGTGCTGGAATCTTATTCAAAACCACTCCTCAATCTAGTGACGGGGAGAAGGTCCGACTTGTGAAAGTATCACACTGGCTTTATATAGGGAGACTTCACTTGGGACAGCAGCAAATTGGGGATAGGCCAGGGAGAGGACAGAGTTATATGTGAGAGTTGAATTTGGAGCCAGGCAGAGGAGGTTGGGGGACTTCAGGAGAGGAATTGGGGGATATCTTTCTGGAGTGTGCCCTAGAAATTCTGGTCATTTTCTATGTACCTGTTGGACATATTGACTTGAGGAATAAACTGAAAATGGATGATTAATGAATACAAATGCATATAGCACAGAATATAAAAAAACATAACAAATGGGAGTTTCAAATGTAGATCAGACTTTCCTGGTCACTGCAGAGTATTCTTGGAGAATAATTCCCAGGCAGGCCTTTGTACAAACTGCAGAGTGGAGGTTTTCTTTGACTTCAGAGCCGGATCCATTATCGTGCAGCATCTGGTGCCCTGGGAGAAATCAAGGCCACCCCTCCATCTCTCCCACCCTCATGACTTTGTGTTAGGTGAGGATCATCATGAACTCCAATTTAACGGGGCTGCTGTGCAACTGGAATGACATATCAGAGGTGAAAATGCTTTGAGAGCCCTGTTTCAAATTTAAACATCGAGACTGTATTTTCAGAGTTATTTCATTTTGTTTTGCCCTTGTTCTTTTCACTTTATCCTTTAGTAACTTAGAAGATTTAGTTTAAGGTGAGAGGCAGATGAGGGCTACGGTGAAGGTTACTGTGTGTGGGATGACTGCAGGATAACACACACATGGGCGAATGAAGGAACAGAGGGTTGAGAAGAAAGATGAATTGACGTCTTTATCATCTGCCTTCTTCCTTCTGCCTTCTTTTGACAGCTAGATGGAAGTAGTTGGAAAGGAAGTCGGGGCTGGGGAGGTAAAGGTATCTAGTGTTCTCTAAGCCAAGTCTTTCTCTGTTATTTGAGAGAGAAGAAAAGGCTGAAAACAGCAGAGGGGAGATCAGGCATCAACTGAGCAGAATAAAGTGAGTTTCCAGAACTGCCGCTTTCTAGCCCCATAATCTGTAATCAGAAAATTTCATCTCTATCAAACTCCAAATAAGGATACTGCTCACCTTCCCAAGTCCTGCAAAAATTGTGTGAAGTCAAATGCACAGACAGCTGAGCACAGTTGTTGTTCTTATGGTGACCATAGAACTGATTCTCAAACATCCCAGTTTATTCAACCCACACCATAATCATGTGCATGTCTAATAAATTATGGGTTGAGACAGGATGATTCTGAGTTCATTAATACATTGCCCCTCAGTAGAGATGGGAAAACTGAGCCTCACACTGGGAAGTACTTGCCCAAAGTTATGGCATCTTTGTGATTCAGAATTTTCTCCCATGAAAGTTCTGGGGCTCAAACTCAGGGCTAAAGAATGTTGCTCCTGCTGAGACGTAGGCCACATTGGAAGAAATAGTAAGCAGGGCTGTGGGGAATTCACCATCTGCTGGACACTGCCTAGACTACTCTGCAAAAGGGACTTCATTCTGTCTGTGCCCACTCTTAGTGGAAACTGAAAAAACTCATTTCATGGAACCAAAGAGTAGAACAGTACTTTCTAGAGCTAGAAAGGGTAGGAGGAAATGGGAACTAAAAAGAGTTTGATGATTGGGTGCAAAAATACAATTAGATAGGAGGAGCAAGTTTTAGTATTTGTTGCGGCTTATGTCTAGATGTTTCCCCAAAACCTCATATAGTCATGGGTGGAGCTTTTTCAGAGGTAGCTGGATGTTGAGTGTGTGGTGCTGGGATTAATTCATGGTGCAATGCTAGGACTAAAGACACTAGGGTAAGGGTGCGAGCAGCCTGGATAAGATAAAAGGGGAGAAAGATGCTATTAAGGCCTTTGCTTGTTTTGTTACCTTCTGTACACCATTAACTCTTCTTCTCTTTGATGCACCTCTGCCAAGCCTCCAGTGGGTTATGGACTGAAACCTCTACAAACTATTAGCTAAATAAGCCTGTTCTCCTTTAATTTGGGGTATTGGGTATTTTGTCTCACAATAAGAAAAGTAACTCAGTACTCTGTATCTCAGTAGGGTGACTCTAGTTAACAATAATGTATCGTACAGTTTTATAAAACTAGAATAAAGGATTTTGAATGTTTCCCATACAATAAATGATAAATAGTTGAGGTGATAGATATGCTAGTTACCCTCATCATTGACCCAGGGTGTGTGTGTGTATATATATATATTTTTTTTTCATTACACTCCATAAATATGCAAAATAATTATATGCCAGTTTAGTATGTTTTCAAAATTAAAAGTTTGAGAAAAGTGCTGAGAGAAGACAAGGAAACATTACCTAATTTAGTCTAAAGGAGATGGTCCTTTGAGAAGTGATGTTTTATCTGGGTCTGGAGGAGAGGGTAGACAATCTAGGGACTAAGGCTCTGGCTTAGCTACGTGCTTAGGAAGCAGCCAGCAGGTGATTGGTGGAAAGGGAAACACTGTGTCTTGGAGGGTTGAAATACCATTTAGATTTTATTTTACAGTAGATGAGGAGCCACTGAAAGGGGAGATGTGGGATCCTTTCTTTAAGAGGTTGATACAGTTCTTCCAGGAGTCAAATGTAAAAGACACTAAGAATCAAAAGCAGTAGACTACTATTTAGCACTTAAAATAATTCAACCAGTGCTACAAAAGCAAACAGGAGGAGACAGGATATACCACAATATCACGTTTGAATTTTAAAATCACACAAAAGAATTCAATGCGTAGTTCGTATCTACATGTGTATGTAGTCAGGCTCCACATAATGATGTTTTAGTTAATAATAAATACTATATAGAGCAGTTGCATAAGATTTTATTCCTTGGTAATATTGTAGCTGTCTTTGTGTAAGTACACTCTATGATGTTCGCACCAACAAAACTTACCTAAAGATCCATTTCTCAGGTTTTATTTCTATTGATGAGTGACACATGATTGTATATGTTGCAGAATCATCTAGATGGTGGTTCTCTCTGAGGAGGGCAGGTAGGCATGAAGCCAAGGAGGGGCTCATACAATATGGCTCAGTTGTGTCTGTAAAGTTTTCTTAGCATAAACAGTGAGGCAACCTGAAGCAGACATAATTGAATGTAAAGATGTATTCAAGTCAGGTGTAGAATACTTGAGTATATGGTTCATGATTTTCTATAACTGTCTATTTCATAATAAGAAACCTTAAAAACTGAATTAAAAGTACGATGTTATTCATTCCCAAACTACTGTCATCCTCTGAGCGTTAACTTTAGTGCCTATGATTTTTAGTATATGATCGTAAGACTCATATCACAAAACGGTCTTTATGAAGAATGATGAAACAATTAATTTCGCGGGTTTTAAGAGCAGTTAAAAGATGCTCAAGATAAAGGTTTTCCTGAAGCTTTGATATTTTCTCTTCCATTTTTCTTTGTTTAAAAATTCTGCCATGGTAATGGTCATGGTTCTTAAAGCTTGAAGTTACACTTTGTGATTTGAATGTGGGACTGAAATTGTTTTCTGACAAAGATGGATGTAAAAAGAGCACAATTTCATAGAAATAAGAGCCTTGGGGACTCGCCCAGGCTTGCTGCATGCTCCAGAGGCTCTGAACTCCTCGCAGCCAGATGCAAAGTCTGGGTGGTGCCACACTTTGGGGTGCACTCCGCCTAGCCGCCTGGGTCCCGGGGGTTCCGACCCCAGTAAAGCGGAGGCTCCAGCAACACACTCGGGGAATGTGTCTCACTAGCTGTGCAGAGGATTGAGTTCTACCCAGTCCAGCGTCTCAGCACAATCCATCAGGGTAACGCCTGGCCAGCCTCGCAGGACACAGAGGTACTGAGCCCAGCCCAGCCCAGAGCCCCAGAGCTGCTCATCAGGGAGTGGCCAGTGTAGCTGCAGGGCCTTAGCAAACTTGAGCTCTGCCCATCAGAGCACAAGGCATGAGATCCATTGTTCAGGGGTGCGACCATGCAGCCGGTCCTAGAGGTTGCAAACCTGCCCAACCAAGAGCAAGGTTCTGGCACTATATGCCTGGGACTCACCTTGTCTTGGCCCGTGCTCCAGAGGCTCTGAACTCCTTGAAGCCAGATTCAAGGTCTGGGTGGTGCCACACTCTGGGGTGTGCTCTGTCTAGCTGCCTGGGTCCCAGAGATTCCAAACTCCACCCAGCCAGGCTCAAGGTCCAGTGACACACCCTAGAGCTGCATCTCTGCTAGCCACCTGGGTCGTGGGGGTTCTGAATGCTACACAGCCAGGTTGTAGACCCCGGTAACAAGCTCCAAGGGTGTGACCCTGCTAGCTACAGGGAGGATACGAACTTTGTCCAGCCCAGCATCCCAGAGTAACCCAACAAAGTACATTAGGGGAACACACAGCCAGCCTCACAGACCACAGAACACAAGGGTCCAGCGCCATAATCCTGGGGTGTGCCCCAGTTAGCCATGGGGATATTGGAGGACTGAAGCTCTACCTAGCACAGTGTTCCAGTGCAATCCATTGGGGGGGCTGCTGGCCCAGCCACACAGGTCCCAGAAGAAAATGACAAAACAGAAGACCAAGAGACAGTCTCAATCCCCCAGCCCACTGAGAACAAACCCAAGAGACACTGAAATTGAAGACACTGGGAGTCCCACAACTGAACTTCCTGAAATGATAGTAAAGAAACAGCTCAATGAAACTATAGAGAAACTCAAATCAGAAATAATCTCTCAGCTAAAAATTGAAATGACAATCATTATGAAAGAAATGCTGTATGTATCTAAAGAAGATCAAGATAAAAACATAGAAGAACTTAAGAAAATGATCAAAACTTTGAATGAACAATATAAGACACAAATAGAATGCATTAAACAAATTCAAAGGGAAATTCAGGAAATGAAAAATTCCATGGAAAGTTTGAAAAACCACTTGAATGAAGCTGAAGATAGAATCTCAGATGTTGAAGACAGCATGGAAGCTTATGATCATGAAAGAAAAGATCTCTTAAAAGTAACAAGGAACCAAGAAACAACAATTCAGCAGCTGCAAGATGATGTCAAAAGAACTAACATAAGATTAAAAGGCATAAATGAAAAAGCAGGGGTCAATATTAATGACCTGCAAAGACTATTTACAGAAATAATAGCAGAAAATTTTCCAAACACAGGAAAAGAATCTGATATACAGGTAAGTGAGGCCTACAGAACCCTAATTAATCATAACTGAAATAAATCTTCACCCAGACATATAATAATTAGGATATCAGAAATACAGCATAAGAACAAAATACCAAAAGCTGTCAGAGAAAAGAAACAGATCACCTATGAAGGAAAGCCTATCAGAATCACGGCAGACTTCTCAACACAAACCTTTAAGTCAAGAAGAGCTTGGAGTGCAGTATTTCAAATACTGAAAGAAAACAACTTTCAACCCAGACTGATGTACCCTGCAAAACTATCCTTAAAAATTGATGGAGAAATAAGATACTTCCATGACAAAGAACAACTGAAGAAATTTATGGCCACCAAACTAACACAACAAAGAGTACTGAAAGACACTCTAGAAAGAGACAAAGATAGCTACAATCTTAAGAACAACAACAAAGGAAACCACTAGGCAGGGCAAATAATTAAACAGAAAATGTAGAAAACCAACAACAGAAAGATAACATGACAGGGATGAGCCAGTATATATCAGTTATATCAATCAATGTAAATGGTCTCAACTCACTAATAAAAAGAAACAGACTCGCAGAGTAGGTTAAGAAACAAAATCCAACAATATGCTGTATACAAGAAACACATTTCACTCAAAAGGAAATTCACAGACTAAAAATCAAAGGATGGAAAACAATACTGCATGCAACAGGAACCCAGAAAAAAGCAAGGGTAGCTATAATGTTTGTAGATAATGCGAATTTCAAACCAAAAATGGTCAAAAGAGATAAAGGAGGTCACTACATACTTGTTTGAGGAAAACTTCAAAAGGAAAAGATTACAAATCATAAATATATATGCACCGAATACAAGAGCACCCAACTATGTAAGACAATTCTTAATAGACTTGGAAAACCAAATAATGCAGTTATAACAGGGGACCTTAACACCCATCTGACACAGAGAGACAGATCAACCAAACAAAAAGTCAGCAAATAAATAACAGAACTGAATCAAACTTATCAACAAATGGACCTAGTAGATGTGTACCGAGTGTTCCACTTGTCATCATCAGAAGACACTTTCTTCTCAGCTGCACATGGGTCATTCTCTAAAATAGATCATGTACTGGTCCATAAAGCAAGCTTGAGTAAATGCAAAGGAACTGAAATAATTCCATATATATTATCTGGCCATAGCACAGTAAAATTGGGATTGAATGACAAAAATATCTCACAAGAACCCCATAAACACAAGGAAATTAAATAATATTCTCCTAAACGATCAATGGGTCATAGAAGAAATTAAAGAAGAAATTAAACAATATCTGCAATTGAATGAAAATGCAAATACAAATTAAGGGAACCTGTGGCACACCATGAAAGTAGTCCTCAGAGGGAAATTTATAGCACTAAACTCCCACATCAGAAAACTGGAAAGAACACACATAAACAACCTAATGATGCACCTCAACTTCTAGAAAAAGAAGAGGAAGTCAAGTCCAAAGCCCAAAGAAGGGAGGAAATTATAAAGATCAGAGCAGAAATTAATGCAACTGAAACTAAGAAAACAATACAAAGAATTAATGAATTGAAGAGTTGGTTCTTTGAAAGAGTAAACAAAATTGATAAACCCCTAATGAACCTTATCAAAAGGAGGAAAGAAAAAACTCAGATCCATGCAATAAGAAATGAAAAGGGTGAAATCACTACAGATCTTGGAGAAATACAGATTATCAACACTTACTTCAAAAACCTTTACTCACATAGATTTGATAACACAGAAGAAATGGACAGACTCCTAGAAACCTATAAATTACCCAAGCTGAATCAAGAAGATATAAAACTGCTGAATAACTGAATTTCAGCTAATGAAATTGAAAATGTAATTAGAACCTTACCAACAAAGAAAAGCCCAGGTCCTGATGGATTCACTGCTGAATTCTATAAGAAATTTGGGGAAGACTTCATGCCAACATTCCTCAACCTCTTCAATGAAATTGAAAGGGAAGCAAGTCTCCCTAAATCATTCCTGGAAACAAGTATTGCCCTAATACCCAAACCTGAGAAAGACCCAACCAAAAAAAAATTACAGGCCAATCTCCCTCATGAACATAGATGCAAAAATCCTCAATAAAATACTGGCAAATAGAATACAGCAAGTTATAGGGAAGATTATACACCATGACCAAGTGGGATTCACCCCAGGAATGCAGGGATGGTTCAACATATGCAAATGAATAAACGCAATACACCATATCAACAGGGCCAAGGACAAGAACCACATAATCATCTCAATAGATGCAGAACAAGCTTTCGACAAATCCAACACTCATTCATGATAAAAACCCTACAGAAAATTTGGAATAGATGGTCTCTACCTCAACCTGATAAAAGCCATATATCATAAACGAACAGCAAACATCTTACTAAATGGAGAAAAACTGAAAGCTTTTAACCTAAA
This sequence comes from Dasyprocta punctata, assembly GCA_004363535.1. NCBI lineage: Eukaryota > Metazoa > Chordata > Mammalia > Rodentia > Dasyproctidae > Dasyprocta > Dasyprocta punctata. The sequence goes on along the minus strand of RJWM01004626.1, from coordinate 58,739 downwards.
ATCAGGAACAAGACAAAGATATCCATTATCACCACTCCTATTCAATATAGTTCTGAAAATATTTGTCAGAGCAATTAGACAACAGAAAGAAATAAAGGGAATAAGGATAGGAAAGGAAGAAGTAAAATTATCATTATTTGCAGACGATATGATACTCTACATAGAAGACCCCCAAAAATCCATTAGAAGATTTCTAGAAGTAATAAACAAATTCAGCAATGTTGCTGGATACAAGGTCAACACTCAAAAATCAATAGCATTCCTGTACACAAGCAACAAATTCACTGAGAGAGAAATAAGGGAAACCACACCCTTCACCATAACATCCAAAAAAATGAAATACTTAGAAATCAATCTAACAAAGGAACTAAAATATCTGTACAGTGAAAATTGCATTACTCTGAAGAAGGAAATCGAAGATTTCTGAAAATGGAAAGATATTCCCTGTTCATGGATAGGAAGAACAAGCATCATGAAAATGGCCATTCTCCCAAATTTGTTATACAGATTTAATGCAATCCCAATCAAAATACCACTTGCCTACCTCACAGAGCTAGAGAAAGCATTCCTGAAATTCATCTGGAACCAGAAAAGACCTAGAATAGAAAGGCAATTCCGGGCAACAAAAATAAGGCAGGAGGCATCACAATCCCTGACTTGAAACTATATTACAAAGCTACTGTGATAAAATCAGCATGGTACTGGAATCAAAACAGACCTGAAGATCAATGGAATAGATTAGAAGATACAGTCACAACTACAAACACACTTAGCCACCTCATCTTTGACAAAGGGGCCAAACATGTACACTGGAAAAAAGATAGCCTCTTCAACAAATGGTGCTGGAAAAACTGGCTTTCTATATGCTGTAAACTAAAACTAGATCCATGTCTATCACCATGCACTAAAGTCAAGTCAAAATGGATCAAAGATGTGAATATTAAAACAAAGACACTAAATTTGTTAGAAAACAAAATAGGTAAAAATCTTGATGACATAGGAGTAGGCAGAGAGTTCATGAACAAAAATCAAATTGCATGCGAAACACTTCCCAGAATCAACCACTGGGTTCTCATCTTACTAAAATGTTTTTGCATGTTACAGGAAATCTCCAACAGCGTGAAAAGAAAAGTCACTAACTGGGAAAATAGTCAATTGTCCATCAGACAAAGGATTTCTATCTAAAACAAGTAAAGAATTAAAAGAAATCAGGCCCCTAAAATTCAAGGACCCAATCCAAAAATGGGCATCTGAGATGAATACACACTTCTCAGAGAAAGAAATACAAATGGCAAATAAATATATGAAAAAATGTTCAACATCAATGGTCATTCGGGAAATGCAAATTAAAAGAACACTGAGATCCCATCTCACTCCAGAAAGAATGGCCAAGATTAAAAAATCAACTAACAACAAATGCTGGAGGGGTTGTGGGCAAAAAGGAACTCTTCTCTACTGCTGGTGGGAGTGTAGAGTGGTGCAACCACTGTGGAAATCAGTGTGGAGATTCCTCAAGAAGATAGGATTAGAGATCCCATTCAACCCAGCTATCCCACTTTTGTGAATTTTCCCCAAAGAATTGAAAACATCATACCACAGTGATATTCGTGCACCATGTTTGTAGCACCCAATTTGTAATAGCCAGATCTTGGAAACAACTGAAGTGCCCATTAATCAAGGAATGGATAGAAAAGAAGTGGTATTTTTATACAATGGAGTACTACTCAGCTATCAAGAATGATTGCATTGAGACTTTTATAAGTAAATGGATGTGACTTGAAACCATACTCGTGAGATAAATCAATCCCACATGTGTAAATACCATATTGTCTCCCTAGTGTAAGAAACTGAAAAAGTATATAGGATCCAAAATCTACTATAAGTACTGTGTAAGGGTAAAAAACTGTTCAAAGAGCCCAAGTAACTGGGAAAAGGAAAAAGAGGAAGGAAGGAAGGGAAAAGGAAAAAGACATAGATGTGTATATATATGTATATGCAAGATAACTAAAATGACTATACTGCTGAATGCATTAGTTATTGAGAAAGATTGGTTAATACTCATATGATTAGATCAATTTTGTATATCTGTATCTATTAATGTAAACAACCGTGTTGAAGGTAACCATAGGCAATATTGCAACCATTGTCAAGTTACTATCATCTTGTTTTGTAAACCTATAATGTTACTATTGTGGATTCAGTGTTGTCGTTTGTCTCTTTTGCTTTTTTCTTTGTTTTATGTGTCAAGTGACAGGAGATATGATCACCTGCTAAATGGTCCTGTCAACCATTGCCATTTCCATTTTACAAGTGAGAAACACAGGTGGACTAGCTCATCATAGTATTGGATGTAAACAGTAAATAGACTCAAGACTTGAGCCTTTTGTACTTTATTCCAAAGTGGTGACTGTAATGGTTGATACATTGTGTCAATTTGAGAACTGAGAAGTTTATAAGTTTAACTAAGTGACTCAGCAGGGGGCCAGGGTTCTCACTTTGTAAACATTCTGAGCCTGTGCGAGAGAGGGGCACAGAGTTTGTGTGGGAGCATCATCTCAGGGCAGGTAGGCTGCATACAATATAAGGAAGGAAAAGAGGCTTGTTCTGCCTCCTCCACCCCCATTTATTCGCATTTGTTGCTTTAGCTGTCTTCTGCCACCTTGAATGGTTGCTTCTGTGCCACACCACCCTCCCCTGAAGCCAGCTGATTATGGACTGAAACCTCCACAATCTGTGAACTAAATAAACTTCTTCTTTCTTAACTTTGGGTGTCAAGTATTTTGTCTCAGCAATGGGAGAGAAGTAACTAACACAGTGACTGTGAACACCTCTTTCATGAATTGTAGAACATTTGTCATTTGGTTAGAATAAGTCCCTCTGATTGATATGTTCCTATGACTTAGAAATGCGACCATGCCTGACATGATGATGGACACACTAAGAGTCAAATCACATGACACATGTCATATGTTCTTATGAGAATACCTTGGGTGAACCAACCTGAATACCTGTGAGAAGGATGGCAACTGAATTTGGTTCTGAATTTTCTAGAGAAGTAACAAATTCATCTTTAAAAATTCAAATCTAAAATTTGACAAAAATTTAATTTTTTCAATGCATCTTGCAAGACAGATAAAACATGTATTGTAACCTCAGATACTTGCAATGAGTGTTCTCAGAGGAATTTAAAGCAGAGAATTCCATGATCTGTTTACTATTAACTTCCCAAAAGATCACTGATAAAAAACAAGCATGCTGGTCAAGTGAAGCTAAGTTTATTGGACTTACTGCAATAAAGGAGACTAACAGTGACACCTTTTGTTGGTGTCTCAAAATGGGGAAATGAAGGAAGGGTAATTGTAGTTTTAGGGTCTGAGCTGGGCAATTTTATGTGAGTCTGCAAAGCAGGAATTTGTATAAAGTTGGGCAGAGTTTATACTCAATAGTTTTGAATTGATGGATATGGCAAGGATCCTAAAGTAAGGAAAGGGCTCCTGTCATGGCAGCCAGGAAGCAGAGAGAAGGAAGGAGCTAGAGAAGGAGATTGTCTTGGTTACTTTTTTTCTCATTGCTGAGAAAAAAATATTTGATGCCCAAAATGAAAGAAGGAAAGGGTTATTTAGCGTACAGTTTTTGGAGGTTTTAGTCTGTATTTAGTTGGTGCTAAGGCAGGGTGGCATGGCTAAGGGGCAACCGTTTATAGCAGCTGCAAGCAACAAGAGCAAAAAGGGCAAAAAGGGAAAGCAGGCCTCCTTCCCTCCCTTATATTGTGTGCAGCACTCATGCCACCAAATACCAGGGCTAGACAACAAGCCAATCACAAAGCTAAACTCAGCCACCCTAAAAAGGCCCACCCGCCATGGTCACATGAGGTTTTGGAGAGATGTTCAAACAAGCCAGAACAGAGACCTACCTTTCCCCAGTTTGTCTTTTCTGGCCCATCTCCCAACAGGACACTCAGCTGCTGAACTCACCAGTAGATGATTACAGTGATAAGCATAATGTCCCATGATCCACTTACCTCTCACAGACCCCACCTATGGACACATAAGGCCTCTGGGGAGACATTTTTCTTATAAACCATGACCCCAGTCTTGTCTTCCAGAAAAGGGTATCTCCATCTCCATTTTTATTGTTCTAAAATATACATAACACAAAATTTAGGATTTTAATCATTTTAGGTGTACAGTTTAGTGATACTAAGTACGTTCATATTGTCATATGTCAGTCACACTATCCATCACCAAAATGTTTCATCTTTCAAAACTGAAACTCTATATTCACTAAATACTAACTCCCCATCCCCTTCCTCTCCCAGCCTCATCACTATCATTCTTCTTTCTGCCTCTGTGAATTTGCTGATTCTTGGTTAGCTCATGTCAGTACCACAAAGGAATTTCCTGCCTTCATAGTGAACAATTAGGTACTCAGCATGTTTTCTTGATGTCACATTAAACAATTACATTAATCAGATTTTATTTTTGGAAGATCCCTGGGTACTGTGCATGGATGGATTCCTCTGGTCTCTGAAATGATCTTCCCCACTGCGAATGATTTTTAATAGTGAAGACTGGCAGGATTTTTCGCTCCCTTCTATAGTTCAAGAAAAATCATGCTAACTGTATTTACCTAAAGGTCACCAAAAAAGCAATAATGGAAGCTTGAGTGTGGCTCACCTAGCTCAAAGCTCCCAGAGCAGGTGCCAGGTCACTAGCAACTTTGGAAACATCCTTCTTAACATCACTCCTGGCCCTGGAATATACTGATAGTCACAAATGGGTGAGCAGCAGTGGCCAAAACTGCCAAATGGAGGCTCTTATACCTATTTGCTGGATTTCATGTTTCTTTGACCTGTAGCCCTTTCCAATCATTTGCTGTCATTCTGAATTTTCTAGAATAAATCTGGGGCCTAAAGGTAGAACATTTTTAGCCCAGAAGCATCTTACAATTGTCTAATTGAACTCATTTCTAAGATGAATCTGTTCAGCCTGTATCTTTTCCAAGACCCAGACATGGTTCAATAGCCATATATAGTCTGAAATGCCTATCACAACAAATATTTACCTTGCTATTATGGTCTGTGAAGAATCAGTGTCTCAGTCACTTGTTGGTGAGACACACCTGTAATTCAAAGGTGCAGAGGTTGATTTTGGCTCATATTTCAGACGCTTCTAATCTTGCATTTTGGGAAGCATGGTAAAAGGACCTACAAAGAGGAAAACTGTTCATGTTATGGCAGCAGAAAGCAGATACTGAAGGGGCAAGGGTCAGGAAGAAAGAAATATCCTTTCAGGTCTCACTTCTTTCAACCAGGTACCCCCTCCTAACATCATGCTTAGCTTAGGGATGACAAAAAATATCAAAACTATAATTTAACTTTGTATTTCATTTCAGTATATCTATAACTTTGATTTCCAAAAGTAAAATTCCCATGTTGATGTCCATTTTAAGTGAATTTTAATTTTGAGATGATATGTTGAATTTGTTCTCAAAATTGTCAATGCCAGTTTAGCAAAGAGGAATGAGAATGTTTCTCTACATTCTTCCCAATACTTGACACATTTGAGGTACAGCCCAAGCTCAGCAACTATTAATCGTTGCCATGTGGGAATTTATGCTAGATGATAAAAAAAAGCTGATGTTTCAAAAGAAGCTAAAATTCAGACACTTTAAAATCTCCTGATTTTCATAATGTTGCCAAGTAATTTTTTATTAGCTAAAAGAAATCCAGCGTCAACATGCATGCCAGGAATTTACAAACTCTGGAGGAGTTGATCTTAATGACTCGTTTTTTCTCTGAACTGTAAGAGGTCACATCACCACCACAAGGAGAATGAGATGCTCAAGCACACATGTTGGACCAGGTGTTTCCTTGAGAGACATATTTACAATTACTCCAGTGTAGAATGTGTGTTTCTCAGGTTGAGCATCCTGAATGAACTTGAGAATCAACAGGTATCTGAGTATTTCTGAGTATTAATTTGTAATGGGATGGGAACTGCTAGAACAGCAGGTGTTGGCACTCTGAGGAGCCAAGATGGAGGAAGGCCACCATCCAGGGCTACTGAGTCTCCTCCAGTAGACCCTGTATAATTAAGACCTTGTATAGTCATCTTTCCATCTCTACAACAGAATACCTAGGGATAATCAACATAAGAGAGAAGAGGGTTACTTTGGCTCACAGTCCTCCAGATTGTAGTCTGTGATCAGTTGGCTCCTTTGTTTTGAGTCTGTGACAAGACAGCACACGTTAAGAGTGTATGGTGGAGCACAACCACTCACTTCATGGCCAGGAAGCAAAAAGAGAGGAAGAGGAAAGTCCTCTTCAAGGATGTAGCACCAGTGACTTAAGAACCGTGGAAAACCTAGCCTCCTGAACCCTGATAAGCACCATTCCAGGGACCAGGATTTTACGTACTGGCTTTTGAATGGTACTCAAGATTGCAACTGTACCAGAGCCTACTGAAGAACAAGAGAAAGAGAGAGCCCACTACAGGGTATTTTTCGTTGTTGTTGTTGTTGTTGGAACAGATGACTTATGTGCACACAAAAGTGTCAGCGTATTCTGAACTAGATTCATTGCAAGTTCTCTCACATTTCTTACATTAGTGAATATCACCATAATATAATCAGAATGAAAATGTAACTGAAGTATTTCATGCTTTTATGCCATTTCTGTTCTACAGTGAGCAACATCGGCCTCCAAGTCGCTGAAAAATCGTTTGCCTTTTGAGGATTAGACTAAATGAAATTTTCTTAAAAATATCACCCTAAATTGTCTTTGTGACATAACTTTTTGTCATCTCTGTCTTCCCACAGCTCTGTTAAAATAATCATTCTTTGCTATTGCAATGCTCCACTTGCCTCTTTATCTTCTTAACTAAGTTCCTCAAGGATGGTTGTGTCTAATTCTTCAGCTAAGCCTCACTCATAGCCTGATATCTGATAGCAGGCACCCAAAAATAAATGCTTACTAAAGACATGAAGTAAATAGATCCACAAATTACTTGATATTCCTTGCATGAAGAGGTAAATACTATGTTCCTTCCTCTGAAACTTCTGCAACAAACAGAGCACAGTGGAATTGAAGTCGTATGACTTTCGATGCTGGGTTATAAAAGGTGATGCAACTTAAAACTTGCTCATCTGACATTTGCTTTTGAAAATTTCAGCTATCATGTAAGCAGTACAAACACCATGAGACTGCCAGGCTGCAAGGAAATCTAAGCTAACCCATTCAGAGAGACCACCCAGAGAAGTGAAACATCTGATGAAAACAGAAAAAGAATGGAGAATCCAAGTAGCACCAACTGCTTCATCCTGCTATGGTTCCAAGGCTAATCTCCATCTGACTACATAACTACATGAAACACTCAGCTGAAACCACTACCAGGGGTCCTTCTAAAATCCTGACCTATAGAATTTATGGGAGTTGTGGGTGGTGATTCATTATACATTGAGAGATGATAGGAATAGAATCTAGTAACTGGAGGAGGGATACTATGTTGGAATTGCCTTTGGGGCTGGCTCTGTGTGTGTGTACAAGAAGACTCTTAAGAGAAGCCTGATGGGACTTGAAGAGGTTGCCAGTGAGGGCTGAAATGAAGGGAAGAGAGTGCTACTGGATGCTGGAGGAAGGGAGACCATTGTTATGTAGTACAGAAAAGTTTAGCAACAGTGACCTGAGATAATGTGGACTCTAGGAAACATTCTTAAAGAATTCAATGGTTTAGCTAAAGAGATTTCTGGACAGGTGACACCTGGCTTCATTTCCTGCAGAAAAATAATGTAAGAGGAGAAACCTAAATTGAAGAACAAACACTATTCAATTTTTGAGTAGATTTTAGAGAGATCATAAAGGGATTAGAATAATTTTCTAAGCCAACAAACAAAAGTCCTGAAGGAAAAAAATAAAATCCTAGATGGCTTCCAGAAAAATGTGGTCTTGGAATAAAGACGAAGTCAGCAGTATGCAAAACCCTTTGAGAGGACTCAGAAGTTTAACATTATTCTTTACAGATCTTTTCAGACAGATTGATATACTTTAATGTATCTTATGGACATGAAAATAGATATTCTAAAAATTTTAAGGCAATTAATCTACTATTATTTAACAGGAAGCTCCATATAAGTAAAATATTTTCTAGAAGATATTTTCAATCTAATGGAATGGATTCTGTATTGATACATGGGAAACCCAAAAAGTTTCTAAGGACTAGCACTATCTTGGAATAAAAGAGTCAGAGACAGGATGAAAAGAAGTCTTTGACTCTCCAACCTTTTGTGGGTAAGAGCCAGGTTGTAAGTATGAGCCTTTTCTTAAGGAAACAGGAAGATAACTTAGGAAAATGAAGAGTCTAGCAGGCAAAGTCCAGAACAATTGAGAACAACTTTGAGAAGTGGGAGTAAGTCCTAATAAATAAGCGTGTAATGTAGTGCTGGTTGGAATTTAGAACTACTACAGAATAGATGCCTTGGTTTGTCCCAGTTTGGAATTGAAGTGTTTGCTGTGATATCTTGTATGCCTTTCACATCATCACATGGGGGCTTTTAGAGAGCAGGTGATTTCTCTCTATATGTAGATTTTTTTAGTTTAAAACAACACAAATTCATTATTTTGCAGTTATGGACGTCAGAACTCCAAAATTATTCTCATGGAGTTAAAATCACAGTATTAGTAAACTTGAATTTCTTCTGCAGGGTCCAAATGGAGAATCTCTTTCCTGAACTTCTAGCTTCTAATGATCTTCAGAATTCTTTGGTTTATGCTCTGTTCCTCCATCCTCAAAGATAGCAGAGTAGTATCTTCTCTTCCCTGATATGCACAATTTTCTATATCCTTTTTCATACCTTTTCTCTATATTGGTGAATTTCCTATTTAACCTGAGAAAATCTTTTCATCTCAAGCTCTTTAATTTAATCACATCTACAAAGTATCTCTTACCAAAGTATCTCTAGGTAAGGTAGCTTAGTTACTGATTTTAAGGATTAGAATGCTTATTGATGTTTGACTTTAGGGCAGTGCCTAAGAATCCTCATCTGCACCTTGTCCTCATGTGCTTAATGACATCCTGAAATCAAGTATGAGCCTGGTGCCAACATGGGATGGAACATCTGGGGCATGGTTGGGGTTGGGAGTGTCCTGTGAAGAGTGACTGTATTTTTCAAATGGGAGGAATAGAAATCATTTATGATTAGTGGCAAAATGGTGGTTTAAAAATATATTCTCAAATTCTTTTATACTCTTCCCTTTGCAACTGTATAATGTTGGAACTGATGCTATGTGATTTGTGGGGCTAGAGGGTAAAAACATGAAGCCTTCAGCCACTGTGTAAAGGCAGTCAAGTGGCCCTGAGATCACAGCTGTGAGAAGGCTAAAGTAGCTCACACAGAGACCATATGGGAAGCCCTACGGGGGCAAGGAGATCACTGGCTAGCTCTCATCTGTACTGAAGCCTTCAACTCCTACTTATACATCTACTTGCAACCATAAGAGAGATCCTAAACCAGAACTGTCAGCTGAGCACTTACTGGATTCCCAACCCATAGAAACCACAAGGTTTAACAAAGCAATTGTTGGTTAAAGTCACTAAATTTGGGAGTGACTTGGTACATAGCAACAGACATCAGGGATACCTGCTTTATAAGATGGCCTGAGACTATTGCCTTTCACTAGTTAAAGGAGTGATAATATATTTTCAGAATCTACCCAAGATAGTCATGATACATACAGATTTTCTCCAACAGGAAAGAGAAATACTTTCTGTTGCTATAAACAAGATGCTATCAAGATTAGTTTTGGGAAGCTGTGGGAAATGGGCAGGCCTGGCCTGTGTTTCCACAGGGTATATTCAAAGTGACTTTTCTGCTTTCTAATGCCTTGAGGCCACACCTCAACATTTGACTTTCTCTGTCAGATTCACCTTTGACTCAAACATTTCCTCTTTTTGCTTAAAGCATGAGACACGTTTGCAATGCAAACTTAAGATCTGTTGATCCTAAAACAAAAGAAAATCTAATAACACAAAGAAGAGATGAATTCCATTTTCAGAAATAGGAGGGTTAAGAAAATAATATGAAATATTTCTACTGTAGGATCAAAAATCTTGGCAAGAGATTATTAGAAAAATTGTAATGCAGTTAATGATAGTTTTTTCACATTTATTTGAGTACTACATAAGTTTTTAATGTGAGTTTAGAACTTAGAAAAATGATGTTTGTGGTTATTTAGGTAATGGGACTGCATTAAATTTTCTTTTTGTCTTTTGTTTAGCTCTTTATTTTTATATGTTTAAAAATTAATTTTGTATTTATTATTAGAGAAAAGTACATTGTACCTTGGAATTAATATGAAACTATTAAATAACGTGAAAAGAGCATAGCTATCAAATGAAAAGTTTGATAAACTATTCTGTAAAACTAATAACTTCTGTTTATCAAGCCTAGTTGAAAATTGAAGCCAAGAATGGACAGAAATGTAGAAATAGCAAAGAATTATTATCCAAAATATGTAAAGAGTGCTCACAAATCAATATTGAAAGGACAAAAAATATGCAACAGAAAAATAAACATGAATAGATATTTTGTTAAAGAGAAAGATCAGTTGCCAATAAATATGTGAAAAGGCACTTCAGACAAACCCAAATTAAAATTTCTATGATATGCTATTTTACATAAACTGAACTGAAAGAAGTTAAAAAGAAATGGTCTATAATAGTACATGCTCTAATATATGCTAATAGTAATATAATTGGCTCAACTACCTGGGAAAACAAGTTGCCATTGAGTGACTTTGGTAATGTGTGTTTCTTATATGCAGAATATTTTTGATGTGCCTTTATAGGTCCATTCTCTACTCTCCTCCCTGCTGTGTATTGAAACTGACCCATAGGGCATAAATGATTGCCTTCTTGCATTGCTTGGGTTTGGCCTTCTCCAGCAGCAGTTGTGAATGGGGAAAGAGATGGCAGAGCATTCATTTCCCCGCTAGCCCATGTACCCCTTAATGACATGGTTTGGTGATGGCTGTGTTAAAAAAGCAAAGATGATTTTTAAAAATCAAAGCAAACCAAAGAATGTTGCTTTCTATTGTTCCCAAATGTTTCTCATCCACTTCCCAAAATCAAATATTCCTTGTGTACAGTAGTCTTCCTTTATCCATGGGGGATATGTTCTCAGACTTTCAGTGGAAGCCTGAAACCATGGATAGAATTAAGTCCTGTATATTCTATGTGTTTTCCTATATAATATGCATTGTATCTTTCTAAAGTTTAATTTATAAATCAGAAGCAATAAGAGACTAACAATAAGCAATAACAAAATAATTATAACCATGTTCTATAATAAGTTACACAAGATAGTTCCATAGTTTCCCCCTCTGAAAATACTGCACTATAGTCACTCCTATTTCAATGATGTGAGATGACACAATGCCTCTGTGATGAGCTGAGGTAAGTGATATAGGTATTGTGATGCAAAGCCAGACTACTATAAAAGTGTTGCTTGAACACAGCACTGTGATACCAGGACTGTTGATACAACAATCCAGATGGCTACTAAGTGACTAACGGGCAAGCAGTGTCTTAGCTACTTTTCACTTGCTGCCGAGACAGAATACCTGATGCCCAAAATTAAGGAAGGAAAGGTTTATTTCTTACAGTTCTTGGGGAGGTTTCAGTCCATACTCAGTTGGCTACAAAGCAGCATAGCGTGGTGGGGCAACCATTCATGGTGTCTGCCAAACAGCAAGGTGTACTGGCGAGAGAGAGAGAGAGAGTGTGTGGAAGCAAGAAAGAGGAAGACCCGCTTCCTTTACACTGTATACCAGCTTCACCCCTGGGTGGGTGCAGCACTCACATCACCAATCCCAGTGTTAGACAACAAACCAATCACAAACAACAGACTCAGCCCCATCAAAAGTATATGAGGACTTGGGGGGACATAGTATCACCCAATACATTCTGCCCCTGGACCCCCCAAGGACTCATGTACATCCTTAATATAAAAGACATTTAGTCCCTCTCCAACAGTTGCCCAAGTCCTAACAGTTTCAGCACTGTTGAAAAGTCCAAGTCCCAAATTTCTTCCGAGGTCTACGGCAAACTCTTAACTGAAAATGAGGTTAAACACTTCCAACTTATAAAGGCACAGGATAAACATTACCTTTCCAAAAGTTACAAACAGGATAATACAAAACGTTGGAACCAGAGCAAGTCCAAAATCCAGCAGGGCAAACATTAAGTCCTGGAATTCTCCACAAAGCATCTGAAGCAATCTGGTTGCAAGCTCCAAAAGGTTTGAGTGATTCCACCACTGTGGCACTTTCAGGGGTCTTAACTTCCATAGCTTTCCTGATGATCCATGTTCTTTGGCTTCACCCTTACACTGTTACACACTGCCCTCTGCAGGTGAGGCAGAAGCTGCCTTAGCCTTTTCTGTGCATTTTCCTTGCACCTAAAACCAGTCCCACATGGATACCACCAAGGCCCACTACCAGCTGGAGCAGTAGCCAGGCTTTCGTCTCTCTTGGCTGTAGGGGTCGACTGCCTGGATCGCTGAGCTCTCTGAACCTGATTGTGAGGAACAGCTTAGCTATGCCACTGCCATTTTGGAATCTGGTGTGGCTGCCTCCATTCTGGAAACTGGTGAAGCTGGTGGTCTCTGTCGCCACTCCATGACATGGCACTCTGTGGCTTTTTCCTTCAAGCAAACTCTTTCACCTTTGCCAGCTTCAGGCTGCACATGGTGGAGGCCTGCTGCTTCCCAGGATGTCTCCAGGCCATCATTGTTATTTCTTTGCTCCTTCTCAGCAATCAAGGTCTCAGCTCGATCTTTACAGTCCACAGCTTCCTGGCCAAACTCACAAGGTTTTAAACCTCCATGCTGGACTCTTTGCTCTTGATTCACAACATAAATCTGACTAAAAGCCCCCAACAACAGCCAGGCCATCATTTCAATATTTGGCTGCCTTGTAATTTCTTTTTTTAGACTTATCAGTCCTCTATCCTTAGTCTCAGGCAAAGTCTCTGGGCATGAGCAGAATCCAGACAAACTTTCTGCCAAGCCGTAACACGTATCGTGCAGAGTCCAACAACCAGTGCAGTCCTTCTTCACAGTAGAAACCTTTCTATCAGCCTTCTGGTCTTCTGAGCTCTGACAAGAATCTCCCATAAAGAACAACCTAAGCTGTTCCAGTTCTGCGCATTCAGGTGACATCTCTGAACTTTTCCAAACTCTTCCCACAAGCCATTTACAAAGGCTCTTAAACTACATGGTCAGGTTTAGTCACAGAAATGACCCCACTCCTCTGGTACCAAATTCTGTCTTAGTTACTTTTTGCTCACTGCTGAGACAGAATACCTGATGCCCAAAATTAGGGAAGGAAAGGTTTATTTCTTACAGTCCTTGAGGAGGTTTCAGTCCATACTCAGTTGGCTCCAAGGCAGTATGGCATGGTAGGGCCACCATTCAGGGTGGCTGCCAAATAGCAAGGTGTGCTGGAGAGAGAGAGAGAGAGAGAGCAAGCAAGAAAGAGGAAGACCAGCCTCCTTTACGCTGTATATCAGCTCTACCTCTGGGCAGGTGTAGCACTCACATCACCGATCCCAGCACTAGACAACAAACCAATCACAAACGCCAGACTCAGCCCCATCAAAAGTATATGAGGATTTTGGGGGACATAGTATCTCCCAATACACAGTATATACCGCATGGATATGTTAGACAAAAGGAAGATTCATTTCTCAAGTAGAATAGTGTGAGATTTCATCATGTTACTCAAAAATTGTGTGCCATTTAAAATTAATGAATTGTTTATTTCTGAAAATTTCCATTTGTATTTTTAGACTATGGTTGATGATAACTGACCTGGAAAATGTACTCATTGATAAGGGGGATGAAAACCACTGTAGAATGAAAATTTAAACATTTAAGTAAAAGATTTGGGGAACTGCAGCAGTTATAAAGAGTTAGTTGGAGGTGGGCACTTTCCTGTTTTTGGCCTTCTCTCTTTTTTCTTCTTGTCCTTCATTATTGTCTTTTTATTCTGTCACTTGCACTATCATCTGCACATCTTCCCTTACACTGTATGGTTACCCTACTCCCTAATAATAAGTTTCTGTCCTTTGGCACTTTCTGTGCAGTGCAAATTCTCAGCCTCTGCTTTCTATAGTACAATGCTGGTACTTTTCCTGATCAGAGAGTTAGAAGGTGAGCAAAGAAAAAGTTCTGGTCTTATCGGACAACGCACTCTGGTCTTTTGCTTCCATTAATTCCTATTTTCAACATTACATTTTGCACGTGTCTTTAACATATGCTATGACCTCTATTTTTCTCAAACTTAAGGAAATGAGTCACCTCATATTATGCAGGCTGGTTGAAGGCCTTGGTGAATTTCCTTTCTGAGAGTTCAGAGGATCCTTTTGGAGTAAAGAAAAGTGAGGATTAAAAAAAAGAACAGCAAAAAGAACCAATTTCAAAGAGAAAAATTCAGCTTCTAAGGCTTAATTTTGGGTTAAAATTATACCCACAGGGAATGATAATTGAGTAGATATTAATGTGCAAAGTGTTATCTAAATAATTATGGCTAGGGATGGTATTCAATTATAATTTTTGAAGGAGCAAAACATTTAAAGAACCGGTCAGGTTAATAGGGTGTTAATTCCAGAAGGCAAGCATTTTAAAGTGTTGATGGGAAAGTTGTCACATTAGAGGCTAATTTCTTTTAGGCAAAAATCAATAGACAATCTACAGGCTACACTGAAAGTATTTTGCAAACTATAAAAGAATTTGTTTTTGTATAAGATTACTTGTCAGATGGGAAATGGCAAGTTCTAAGGAGGCAAATTCTACATCTTTTCATCCCAATCCATCCATCTTTTGCTTCCTACCCTCATTTCTCCAAGGAAGAAAAGGGGTCCATTTGGTCAAATATCAATACTTGTGTGTAACTATACTTGGCCAGTGGAGGCATCAAAGTCACCAAGTATCAGAGAAGCTATTTTTTATTTACTAATTCCTCCTTTCAAACTCAACTGAGCAAGGCTTGCCTCTTGAGGCTGAGTCGGTGGGCATCTCTTCAGTGAGGCACTCGTAGGGAAGAAAGTAAGTATCCATTAAGTTCTCACTACTTCTCTTCCCTGAGCACTCCCCCCAGCTCACTTCCCCCTACTTGCAGAGATGGCTTATAATAAGAGTTTTAGTCACTTACCTCATTGTGTGGACAAAATACCTGACATTTGCAACTTAAGGGAAGAGTGGTTAATTTTGGCTTATGTTTGAGCCCTTGGTCTGCTGGTTCCAAGGCAAAAGCTGAATGATAGAAGGGTCTACTGCATAAAAAATCTGCCTATGACAGGACACAGAGAAAAGGGAGGAGCTAGGAAGAGAAATATATCATTTCAGATCACACCTCCAGTTATTCACTTCTTCCAAACAGAACCCAGCTCTTCACAGTAAATCAGCTATAGTACCTCCATGATCCAATCACCTTTTAAAACACCTACCTATGAAGCAATGAGATTTTGGAAGGATAATTTTGATCCAAAACTTAACACCTTGTCCCTGGTCACCAAAGACTCATGTTCTTGTCTTTATGCAAAATGTATTTAATTGTCAAAATTTTAGCAATTTTAGCACTATCAGAAAGTCCAAGTTCAAAGTTTCCTTTGAGATTCAAAGTAAATTTTAGCTGTGATCCTCTATAAAAATCAAAAGAAAGTTAAACTTTGCTAACATTCAATGGCACAGTCTAAACATTCTCATTCCAGTAGAGAAATAGGCAGATAGGAAGAAACTTGACCAAAGCTAGCCTGGAGCCCAGGAGGGCAAACACTGAATCCCACAGTTCTATGTCTGGCACCTATGGCAGGTGAACTGCAAAGGGCTCAATTATCCCCATCCCTATAGCATTGCCCATTATAGCTCTCCTGGTCTTTCTATTGGGGCGACTTTGTTCACTGCCTTTGGCTTTTCTCAGATGTTCCACATTCCTGGTTTACCCAAAATCCTGGAATCTCCTGTGAACTTTTACCTTCCCTCTCACAGCTTCATGCATTGACCTTTCAAGGGCACAATGCCTGCCTCCAAGGCCTTCTTCTAAAATCTGAGTGGAAGCCTCCATGACTCCACAGTTCTTGAATTCTATATGCCTACAAAACCAGCATCATGTGGATGGTACCAAGATCTACCACTAGATTGAGCTCTAGCCAGGCCCCTATAGATCATTGCACCAGAGACTTCAAAGTTCCTAGGTGACTGCATATTCTGCACTGAATTTGAGAGAACCAGTTCATGAGCAGTGTTCCCTGGGGTTCTTTAATAAAAGCAAAGTCTTTCACTTTTGGACCTTTGAACCTGTGAAGGGCAGAGTCTTGCTGATTCCTCATATGCCCTCGAGACATCTCTCCTATGGTTATGATGCAAAGTACTTGGTTTCTTTTTAATGCTGATTTTTTCAGTAATCAAGCTGTCCTGGGTCAAAATTTTACAGATGCCAATTTTGCAGAAACTTTCATTCTGGTGAAATTCAAAACTTTTTAAATCACTCATCTGTGCTCTTTGATATTGATTCTCAACATGGAACTGGATAAAAGCCCCAAAAGAGTATCCATGCCATAGCCTGAATGTTGGACTGCCTTGGCATTTCTCTGGCAGGTAAATTACCTCACTCCCTTTAATCTCAGTCTCTTGCAAAGTCTCAGGACATGAGCAAAATAAAGACAAAATTTCCCTCAAAGCATAGAGCACACATTGTTTCAAGTCCAGTTGGCAGTAAGGTCCTTGTTTCCAACTGAAACCTCCTGAGCCTGACTTTTACTGTCCATATTTCTATCAGCATTCTGGGCTGTGACTAGAATCTCTCATCAAGCTCAGCTTATAGCAGAGGGAAAAGAAAGGAAGCAAGAAGAGAGATATACCCATCCAGATTATGACCCCAGAGACCCATCTTTTGTTACTGGACCCCAACTCCTAACAAAAAAATCAGTCATAATGCCTTAAGACCCAAGCATCTCCCAAAAGCCCTACCTTTTAATGTTTGAGACTTTTGGGAACATTCTCCATCTAGATCAAACAAGTTCCAACATTTATTAACAGGTAGAAATCAAGAGACTGCAAGTCATAGCCCTAAGTTTTATAGTCCAATTTGGGTTGGTTAAAAACACTAACATATTTTTATAGAGAAACTTTCTTGATAACTTTTATGCATGTTTATAAAGGAATTTTGAGTTCTCTCCCTCACTAAAGAAGACTTGCAAGATTTATTGGTTGATGGGCTCCATTAAAAATGGTGTAAAAACCTTAACACACATCTTGGATTCTATGTAAAGAAGCCTCTGGGCTTTCATACATCGATCTACTGTCTCTGCAACTTAGAGTATAGGACATGCATGAATATGACATGCACTGAAGGAACCAGCAACATTCCTGCCTTGCCAAAGAACCTCTCAACATAGTTTTACTGAACACTTCATACACACCAGGCACTGCTGTAGTGCCTAATGTATATTAACTTATTTAGTCTTTACAGTAACCTGATAGAGTGGGCACCACTGTTTCCTTGTTTTTGAGGCAAGAAAGGTAAACTGGCTTAGACTAAGGCAGTTTCACATATCTTACAGCTAATCAGTGACAGAGCAGGTAGCAAACCCAGATCTGTCTGGCTCTAAGTTCCTTGATTTTCAGCATTGCATTAAATGCGTCTGAAGATAACAGATAGTGGACTAGGTCATTCAGATATTTCACCACCACATACATCTGTACATACCCCTA
This sequence comes from Dasyprocta punctata, assembly GCA_004363535.1. NCBI lineage: Eukaryota > Metazoa > Chordata > Mammalia > Rodentia > Dasyproctidae > Dasyprocta > Dasyprocta punctata. Next base: position 40,970 of record RJWM01004626.1, on the reverse strand, counting down.
ATGACATAGTAACTGTATGACCTAGTTAGTGCATGCAATCTATAAGTGAAAGAACACAGGGAAGATAATTTTACTCTTGTATAAATCTCTTTATTTTACAGAGGTTATTAAAGCATTTTGCTGTACTCATACGAAGGCTTTCCATGTAGCTTACAAGTCTCACAAAAATAAGTGAAGCTAATCACTTTTGCTGTGCCCTTAGATTTTTCATTATGGATTATTTTATGTTTTGTTTGTAACTGAAATTTTTAAAAATAAAAACAAACTGGGTGTGGTGGTACATGCCTTTAATCCCAACTATTTGGGAAGCTGAGGCAGGAGTACATTAAGTCCTAGGCTCATGTAGGCAACTTACAGAGATTCTCCTTCAAAATAAAATTTAAACATGATTGAAGATATACCTCAGTTGTGGAGCACTTTTGGGCTCAATACCCAACACCACAACAAATTAAAACTAAATAAAAATAAAAATAAAAATAAAACAAATAATGGCTGCTCATATGACTCTACCTCAAAGCTTGCCCTCCTCCTGTTGATTCTCACTGCCAAAGGAAGTACTATTAATAGATTTTTGTACTATTTGTCTGAACATTTTCTGTACATCTGTAAGCACACATATAATAAGGCCTTAAGAAAACAGAAAGTTTGTAGTACCTGTCAAGTAACTTGTGTTTATTTATCTTGCCACAAAATCTTTTCCATATCAATACATACAAAACTCTCTTGATCTTTTTAATCATAACAAGTCTTTAGTGTAAATGTACCAAACTTTATTTAATGGATATTCATCAAATGGTTAGAGAAATATCAGTTTAGCAGAAAATAGACTGTTTGGATATGTAGTCATTTATCTACATGAAAATAACTAGTGGTTTGAATTTCTTCTCACAGGTAAATAAAAATGAAGGCAAAACATATGCAAACTTGAAGGGTACAATCAAAGCAGTGAACATGGAGCAATTTATAGCTATAAAAGAAGATTCTATAAAAAGTAAAAGGTTCACGTACCAATAACCTAACATTACACCTGCAGGAATTAGAAAAAAAAAAGAGAAAATCAAGCCTAAACTGAGAAGAGCAATTGATAATAAAGATTGGTGAGGAAACACATGGACTAGAGAATAGAAATATAACAGAGAATGTCAAAGAAAACAAAAGTTGATTATTTGAAAGATTCAACAGAACTGACAATCTTTTAGTTTAGAGTCAATAGTAACAAAAACAACAATAATAACAAAAGACTCAAATAACTAAATCAGGAATGAAACAAAGGAGGTTATTTATCACTTTACAAAAATAAAAAAATTGTAAAAGAGTACTATAAACACTTGTATGCCAAAATATTAGACAAATTAGTTGAAATGAACAAAGTCCTGGTAACAAAAACTGGTGAACTCACTCAAAAAGAAATAAAAATTCAAATAAAACAGTAATAGCTAATAGATCTAGTAATTAAAAAGATATCTACAAAAAGAAGCCAGGACCAGGTGGTTTCACTAGTGAATTTGACCAAACGATTAAAGAATATCGTAATCAATCACTCATATATCCTTACAAAATATAAAAGAGAACACTTCCCAGTTCATTCTATAAGGCCAGTACTATGATATTGAGTAGACAGAAATATCACAAGAAGAAAAAACTGTAGACTAGTATCTCTTATAGATATATAAAGATGCAAAAAATACTGAATAAAATATTAGCAAACTTATCTGGCAGCATAGAAAAGGATTACACATTATAACTATTTCTCCAAGGAATGCAAAGTTGTTAGAATATATTAAAATCCATCAATGTGACACACCATATTAATAGAATTAAGGACAAAAAACACAGTATCATCTTAACAGATAGAGAAAAGACATTTGACAAAGTTTAATACAGTTTCATGATAAAAACTGCACAAAATAGCAATAGAAAAGAAATTTCTCAAAGTAGTGAAGAGCATATATAAGAAGCCCAAAGTTAACACTACAGTTAATAGTCAAAGATTGAAAATATTCCCCAGAAATTCAGGAACAAAATAAAGATATTTGTTCTACCATTTTTTTTTGAAACACAAAATAAATATTGAGGAATATGTGAAAAAACTGGAGCACTCATACATTACTAGTGCGAATGTCAAATGGTGTGGTTTGGGGACACAAAAACTTGTGAACTCACTCAAGAAGAAATAAAAATTCAAATAAACCAATAACAACAACTAGATCTAGTAATTAAAAAGATATCTACAAAGCACTCATATATTACTAGTGTGAATGTCAAATAGTGTTGGTTCTCAGAAAGTTAAACATAAAACGACTGTATGACTTAGCCATCCCACCTCTAGGAATAGGTCTGAAAATGTAAAAAATGAATATTTGTACAAAAGTTTGTACTTGAATATTTGTAGTAGCATGTAGGATGGCCAAAAACTAAAAACAATCAAAAGTCCATGAACTGATGAACGGACAAACAAAATGTGATATATACAAGCAATGGGATATCATTTGGCAAAAAAGTAATGAAGTACCCCCACATGGAACAACTCTGAAAATATTGTCATAAGTGAAAGAAAACAGACATATAAGACCACATATTATATAATTTCATATATATATGTATATATGAAGTGTAGTGTGCACATGCACAAATTTGTAAAGTAGATTAGTGATTGCTAGGAGCCAGGAGGAGCAGGAGATGTAAAGTGACTAAAGGATACATGGTTATTTTTTGAGGGGGTAATAAAAATGTTATGGAATTAGTGTCAGTGGTTGCACAAACTTGTGAATATACTAAAAATCACTGAACAGATTATTTTCATATGGTAACTTTTATGAATATCAATTAAATATTTTAAAGAATTCCTCTTACATGTTTAGTAAACTGATTCTGCATGTATGTGCTTACTCATTTAACAAGTGTTTATCAAGTGTAATTCATGTATCTGACACGAGTGTGCCTCTGTGAAGGATGTTAAACCATTTGTCCCCACCCCCAAGGATGTTTAATGAGGAATAAGCCCTGTTCCACAATGAAGGTGGAAATGAGTGAATGGGATACAAGGATCAGAAATGGCATTCAAAAGGAAAAGCCCATGTTGGTGGGGAAAGAATTCCAGCCTTCGAGTGGAAGTTTTTTAATATCCCCAGTTATCTGTTACTTTACATTTTGTTTTTCATTTTTGTCACTAATGTGAATATGCATTTCTACCTTGTTAAAGATTTACCATGAGAGGAGTTATGAGACCATTTAGCATGGTACTCACTGCGTGTGGTTATGTCTGGTACATGTTAATAGGAACTGATTTAAAGTCGGGAAGTTCATGAAGAAGTCTGTATCTTTCAGAGCCAAAGTCAAGGACGTAAAGCAGTATTCCTTTATACCTGTGCTTTTGATCAAAATTTAGATTCTAAGGATGGCGAGCACTTGCTTGGACTTTCTTAAGTTGGGAACAAATTTTGTCAACAAGGGTGAAAATCTTGGTGAACAATTCTGCTAAAATTCTAGAGCACATGTAGTAGGAGATACTGGACGACATAGACCCAGTTACAGAAGGAGACAAGACAGTTGTGTAGACGTAAATTGTAAAGTCTCTCATAAGTATCCAACTATACACTCTCTAAGAGCCTTAACCAGAGAGATCCTTGTCAGAATCTTTTCTTCACATTCCTATTAAACATGGTTCTGAAATTCATACGCCAGCATCCAAGCCAGCGTCCTTCTCCAGTACCCCTCATTGATGAAATGGGTAACAGAGGTGAACTTCCTTTTCAAATTGCAAATAATAAACATGAGATATTTTTATCACTAGGACTTTAATGCATTCCAAGAGCAGAGCTGAGCTCGAGAAGAAGACCTGGGGACCTGGAGATGCTTTCTTGGCAGACTTATTGGATCTGGGTAGGAAAGAAGTAGTTTCTTGGGGTTGTTAGCTAGTACATAGCTAGCCTCCCTGCTGATTAAACAAACAACTTTCTAAACAGCCTTTCAGCTATAATTACACTGCAACTCAAGTTTCAAACTGAGTGAAAATGAAATGAGGGGTCCAGGGCACCTTAGTGACCAGAGTAAAAACTTTATTTATTACCCCTGTCTCACCCTTTCTCCAGGGGTGCACTCCTGTTGGATGCTGGCAATCTTCTTCATCAGAGTGATTGGCTCAGAGCTTTCAGGAGCTCAGCCCAAGCCAATTAGGGTAGCAAAAAGTTCCCTTCAGCAACAGTGGTTGTTTCAGATGCAGGTAGGTGGCCCAAACCATGAAGCCCTGAGATGGTATTTGATGTGTATGTGTAGTCTGAAACACTAGCTATTTATTATAGTCAGCTCTTTATAAAGGAATATCAGTTAAGGCAGGAATGCAAAACTACTGTACTTCTCAAATATACCACATCCAGTTCTTCTTCTGCTGGGTAGCTGATCCTTTGGACAGATCATATCATTTGACTGTGCTCTGGAGTTATTAAAACAGTTTGTCCATTTAAAAATTCCAGTGTCTGATATCTGACTCAAAATGATCTCTCCCCTGAATCTCATACTAGATCTGTGACTTAATAACCTAACATGAGAGTGAGTAGGGTCAATTTTTTTCTTATCCCATTTTGCTATATGTAGCATGGAGATAGACATATAGTTTGCCTCTGGAATATGTCATCCTTTTTCCTTCTCTGGATCATTTTGGGATTGTGATAAAGAGCAGTGATGATAGAAGAGGGAAGGCAGACTTCTTATTCCACAACTGTATGCATAGCTATTACTAGAGAGGTCACCCTGATCGTATTAGTTAGTGTGTTATTTACCATATGGCTCTGAGGAATGCTGTGGACATTTGGGATCTAAGTATGTTGTCTTAGTTACTTTTTACTCATTGCTGAGACAAAAATACCTGATGCCCAATATTAGTGAAGGAAAGGTTTATTTCTTACAGTTTCTTGGGAGTTTCAACCCATACTTAGTTGGCTCCAAGTCAGCATGGTGTGGCGGGGCTGCCTTTCACGGGGACTGCAAGCAGCAAGGCACGCTGGCAAGAGAGTGAGAGCACACATGCCTGCTAGAGAGGGTGGAAGCGAGCAAGCGGAAGACCCGCCTCCCTTACACTGTATCTCAGCTCCACCCCTGGGTGGGTGTAGCACTCACATCATCAATCCTGGTGCTAGACAGCAAACTGATCACAAGCATCAGACTCAGCCCCACCAAAAGTACATGAGTACTTGGGGGTACATAGCATACCCAATACATATGTGGTGGGTAAGATTTTTAAGAGGGTTTAGGGTACTTAGGTCTTTCCATCTCTGATGAATTAAGGAGGTAAGAACAAGTACTATCTATTGAATATTGTTTGTCCCTTTCCACTGTAACAATGTGGGGAGGTGGGACCTTTAAGAGTTGATTAGTTGATGAAGATTCATGCCTTTCTATTGGGATTGGGTTGATGGTCATGAGAGCAAGTTGTTATAGAGTCTGCTTCTTCTGTTTTTTTTCTTAATTAAATAAGAGAATAACAATAGTTATTACACTGTGTATCATTTTCTTCAAAGTTGTTACTCAGAGTACAAGACAAATCAAAAACATTCTTACCAAAAAAAAGCAGATAACATGAAACTTTCTTTTCAATGAACTAAGATAAAATAGTACAAATGAAACCAATTAACATATATATTGAAATATTTTAAAACAATGAAATTTGTAATTTGTGGTAGTATTTTATTTCCTTCTTTTTATTTCTCTTATATTTTGATATATATAAGTATACATATAAGAATATAACTGTATACATATACATGTATGTATATATTCATATAATGGAAACCATGGAATGTTGTATAATTCGACTTATTTCTCTTACTTATTATTTTCCTAAGCTGCATCCATTTACTGCCTCTTGTGTTTTGTCTCTCTAAAGCCACTCACTTGCTCTTTTTTGTGGCAATGTTAAGATGTAGCATGAGGCCCTCATCAGAGGCCAGGAAGACACTGGTGCCATGTTTTTGGATTTCTCAGCCACCATAACTGTGAGCCAAAATAAATCTCAGTCCTTCCCAAGTTACCCACTCTGTAGCATTTTGTTCTAACAATAGAAATAGACTAAGACATCAAATAATTCAAGTACAAGGTGAATATTTAGAGGAATGTTTATGTGAGTATTTAGAGAAATATTTATTTATGAGCTGGGTAAGTACTTTCTAACTTTATATCAAAATCAGAAGCCCTGAGGAAAATGATTAATAAATCTATTTATATAAAAATTAAGAATTATGCTTTATTAGCATTGTCATGAGTCAAATTAAAGTGCAGGCACATAAATCAGATGCATTTGATTTTAAATTTAAAGTACAGGAGTTACGGTATATGTGATGACAAATAAATATTGTCTTTAATATAATAAGCCTCTTTCTAATTGACAAGTCAAACAGCAAGCTAATCAAGCTTGATTACAAAACTAAACATCAGAAAAATAAAAAATGATAAGTAAAAAGTATGCTCTGCTTCACTAATAAAGAACAAAATGCTTCACAGGCATGGCCACCCAGGCGTGAGGTAGAAATTTGATATAATTCTCTTCCCTAATAGCTAGTTAGTCACCCCAGAATCATGTATTGAATGATTTATTGTCTCATTTGAGTGAATGGCCACTTGGGCATACAGTATTTTAATTTGCTTCTTCTCAGAGATGGGCTGCCCTTTTCCAGAGTAAGAGTGGGAGAGGTGTGTTTTAAGCACAGGTATCTGCTCTTGCAAATGTGAACCATGGAGTGCAGAAAAAGAACATATCATGTTCTGAAAAGCACTTGAAATTCCATGAGACTGCTAGTTAGTTTTCTCTTACTGTGACAAAATACCTGAAATAATCAACCTACAAGGAGGAAATTTTTATTTTGGTTGTAGTTTTAGCGATTTCTTTCCGCAGTTGCTTGACTCCATTGTTTTGGGTCTGTGGCGGCACAGTTACAGCTTGACAAGAGCACATGGGAAGACTGTTCACCTCATGGTGATCAGGAAGTGAAGAGTCAGGAAGAAACTGGAACCTCAATACCTCAATACTCCCCTTCAAGGGGGTTCCCCCGATGACCTAACTTCTTCTAGCTGGACCCTCCCTTTTAAAAGTTCCACCACCTCCCAAAGCACTACAGGCTGGCAATCAAACGTGTAACACACAGACTCTGAAGACATTTCAGATCCTAGGGATAGAAGACTGCAATGGAGATGTCATGGTGATGGAGGTTGGAAGGATAAGCAGGAGTTAAATCTTAGTGTGCGGTCTGATACCACCTATTATAAATTCTAGTCCTTGCTTTATTCTATAGGAAATGGAAGGTTAAGGAGGATCTTTGAGTACTAGGGAAAGAGGTATCCCCAACAGCAGGAATGGGAGCATTTAAAGTATTTAGGAGAGTATTATTTAATTTCGATGTGTTTATGCAGTTATTGTAGGTTCTTTTATCATTCATTTCCAATTTTACTGTGCTATGGTCAGATAATATGCATGGAATTATTTCAGTTCCTTTGCATTTACTTAAGCATGTTTTGTGGACCAGTATGTAATCTATTTTAGAGAGTGACCCATGTGCAGCTGAGAAGAATGTGTATTCTGATGCTGATGGGTGGAATACTCGGTACACATCTACTAGGTCCATTTGTTCACAAGTTTGATTCAGTTCTGCTATTTCTTTGCTGATTTTTTGTTTGGTTGATCTATCTCTCTGTGACAGTGGGGTGTTAAGGTCCCCTATTATAACTGTATTATTGTTTATTTGGTTTTTCATGTCTATTAAGAATTGTCTTACATAGTTGGGTGCTCCCATATTCGGTGTATATATATTTATGATTGTAATCTCTTCCTCTTGAAGTTTCCCCCTAACAAGTATGTAGTGACCTTCTTTATCTCTTTTGATCATTTTTGGTTTGAAGTTTGCATTGTCTGCAAACAAAATAGCTACCCCTGCTTTTTTCTGGGTTCCTGTTGCATGAAACATTGTTTTCCAGCCTTTGATTTTTAGACTGTGAATTTCCTTTTGAGTGAAATGTGTTTCTTGTACACAGCATATTGTTGGGTTTTGTTTCTTAACCCACTCTGCTAGTCTGTTTCTTTTTATTGGTGAATTGAGACCATTTACATTGATTGATATAACTGATATGTACTGGCTCATCCCTGTCATGATATCTTTCTGTTGTTGGTTTTCTACATTTTCTGTGTAATTATTTGCCCTGCCTAGTGGTTTCCTTTTGCTGTTATTCTTAAGATTGTGGCTATCTTTGTATCTTTCTAGAGTGTCTTTCAGTACTCTTTGTAGTGTTAGTTTTTTTGGCCATAAATTTGTTCAGTTGTTCTTTGTCATGAAAGTATCTTATTTCTCCATCAATTTTTAAGGGTAGTTTTGCAGGGTACATCAGTCTGGGTTGAAAGTTGTTTTCTTCCAGGATTTGAAATACTTCACTCCAAGCTCTTCTTGACTTAAAGGTTTGTGTTGAGAAGTCTGCCATGATTCTGATAGGCTTTCCTTCATAGGTGATCTGTTTCTTTTCTCTGACAGCTTTTAGTATTTTGTTCTTGTACTCTATTTCTGATACCCTTATTATTATATGTCTGGGTGAAGATTATTTTGGTTATGGTTAATTGGGGTTCTTTATGCCTCAGTTACCTGTATTTCAGATTCTCTTCCCATGTTTGGAAAGTTTTCTGCTATTATTTCTGTGAATAGTCTTCGTAGATCATTAGTATTGACCCCTGCTCTTTCATTTATGCCTATTAATCTTATGTTATTTCTCTTGGCATCATCTTGCAGCTGTTGAATTGTTTTTTAGTTCCTTACTATTTTTAAGAGATCTTTTCTTTCATGGCCATGATTTCCCATGCTGTCTTCAAGATCTGAGATTCCATCTTCAGTTTCATTTAAGTGGTTTTTTAAACTTTCCATGGAATTTTTCATTTCCTGCATTTCCCTTTGCATCTGTTTCATGCATTCTGTTTGTGTCTTATATTGTTTATTCAAAGTTTCAATCATTTTCTTAAGTTCTTCTATTTTCTTATCTTGCTCTTCTTTTGATACACACAGCATTTCTTTAATAATGATTCTTATTTCATTTTTTAGCTGAGAGAATATTTCTGATTTGAATTTTTCTATAGCTTCATCGAGCTGTTTCTTTACTGCATTTTCTATCATTTCAGAAAGTCCAGTTGTGTGACTTCCACTGTCTTCCATTTCAGTGTCTCTTGGGTTTGTTCTCAGTGGGCTGGGGGACTGAGACTGCCTCTTGGTCTTTCATTTTGTCATTTTCCTCTATATCCTATGTGGCTCTGTGTCCTGCAAGGCTGACCGGGCATTCCCCTGGTGGGTCACACTGAGCCGCAGGACCCGGTAGAGCTGGATCTTGTGCACAGCCAGTGAGAGCGGTCTCCCAGGGTGTGTGGGTGGAGCCTCCGCCTTCCCAGGTCGGGGCTGAGGCCTCCCAGTCCCAGGGAGCTAGGCAGAGTGTATCCCAGAGTGTGGCACCACCCAGACCCTAAGTCTGGCTGCAAGGAGTTCAGGGGTTCTGCTGTACCAGGCAAGCCTGGGAGAGTCCCAGGCCTACAGTCAAGATTTAAAGTATTGCTGCATGAAAAAATCTGTTATGTAAGCCAACTCGTAGCTTTGCTTGTCAAGCGACACTTTATTCGTGCCTTTCATTTTTCTTCTATAGCTCCAAGAGGAGCAGAAGCCTATAATGGTGAGACTGAGGAGTCAGGAAAGAAGCATATGGAAGGTGAGGAAAAAGAAACCCCTAATTTCCACTGTAGGTCGTTACCCTGCCAAAAGAGGAGGATAAATGATAATTGTATAGGATTAAACAGTTTAACTACTGCAATAAGATGGTTTTGAGAACCAGAATGAAGGAATGTTATCCTGTAAAGTGATTTAGAAAAAAAATTGGAGCCTGTCCTACATCTTCTCTGGGGGCCAGGAATGAACTTGCCTCAAAGGCTAAAATATAGATAAAAATAAATTCTTAATCTGTTGCTATCTTCTGAGTCTTTCTTGTTTCATAAATTGGTAATTATTATTAATCATGATCAAGTGTCTTCTATAGTGAGAGACCAGGTGATTTACGTTTGTTTTCTCAGTTTGTCCTCAGGCTGCCCTGTGAAATGTGTACTTGTATCCACATTTTTCAGCTAAGCATTTTGAAGGTTCAGAGAAGTTAAGGACCATGTCCAGTTAACATTTGCCATATTTAGAATTTAAATTCAGATCACACTGACTGTACTTTTGAGATTATTCCCTTTCATTGAAACACCCTCGGCCCACTTCACACCTTGAGAAGGTTGCATTCTTACAAACACACGAGTGTTCTGTGTTGCCTCCTTACAACCATTAGAGAGGGCAGTGCATACTTTCCCCTGTCTATGCTGTTTGGTGGTTTGTTTAACTTCTATTATACTTCTGTGTCATATGACACCTCAGGAGACTTGCAACTTGAAAAGATATGGTAATTTCTCCCCATCAGCACATAAACAATTCTGAAATGGACATCAGCTGTTTGTGCTTTATTTCTGACACTATCTTCCTGGAGAAGGAGTCAGAACTTACATTTCGAGTCCCAACACTATCACCCACTTTGGACTCAGTGGTAAGTCCAGGCCTCTAGAACTTGGCTAAAGTTTAGAGTTCCAATTATCTCACCCCAAATTTTATTAATTTTCTGGGGTGACTCAAAAACTTACAGAAACAGCACACTTAATCTACTAGTTTATTATGAAGAATATTTTAAAAGATTCAAGTAAATAGCAAGATAAGAGCTACATATGGTGAAGTCTGGAAGAATTCAGGGCTCAGCAACTTCCATCCTCTTGGAGTTGGGACGTGCTACCCACTCAGCATGGGGGTGAGTACTTCAGTCTCCTGTGAGTGTCTATGTGTTCACTTATTCAGAAGCTCTCTGAACCCTGTCCCCTTGGGATTTTATGGGACAATTGCACAGGTATGATTAAGGCATGGAGAGCCTTGTCAAAATGTGATTAGACAGAGCCTCTGATGTAATGCTCATGTACGGGGAAATAAAACTCAGTAAGGACTTCATTCTTCTTGGCCTCCCTGTGCAACCTTCTTTCCTCCGGGGTATGGGGCAAGACTCTTGCAGATTGAGTAGTGTCTTGTGACCTAAAAGCAGATGAGAGTAGGTCAGAGAATTTGTTTATGTCCAGCTCCAAGATAGAAATGTGGGTGAATATTAGAGTTTCTATGACCTGCCTTCAGGGAAAGAAAACTATTTTTTATGGCCTGCTATGGGAGAAAGTTACAATCCAGGAATCGTGGATAAAAACTAAAGCATATGCAGCATTATATCATAGCATTATATCACTATTATTCACAGCAAAAGCAAAACAATGTGGATGCAGAGACAAGAAAGTAAGAAAAAATCAGAAGACTACAGTGCAAAGAGCAGAAAGAATTATGCTTTGGAAAATATGGGAGCTGGAAAGCAGAAACAGGAATGTGAGACCAAAAAGGGAACTATAAAAGGTGCTGCTTCATGAAACTAGAGAAACTCAAGTAAAATGTGCTTTACTAAAGTAATTTTGGATTGTGGACTGTGTCAGCTAGACTGAGAGCCTACAATGAGACTAAACACTTGGATCATCATTTTATATGTATTTTATTAGAAAGAAGTGGGACTATGTTGGCCAATCATGTCCCTTCACAACTGAATAGAACATTGTACCTTACTCTTAAATTTGACACATATGCCTTCTATTCATCACTCAAATGGTTAATGCAAATAATGTTTTACTCATTTTGTTGGTTACTACTGTGTCATTTAAGAAATTCCAATGAAAATTAAGCATCTCCTGAAGTAAGAATACATTTTGTCCAAGAGAAAGAACAAAATCATTGGGGTTTTTTGTCCTGTAGAAAAAAGCTCCTAAGGGAGTTTTTTTCTATAGAATTATGCTATGAATAAGTCTTATTACTTGTGGAGTATGATGTGTGTCTTAAGGAGATATTGCCCCCTTTCTCAGATGAGAGAATTACAACTCTCAAGTGGTAAGTATGTTAGTTTCCTGGTGTGGCCGTAACAAGCACCATAAATTAGGTAACTCTAGCCATGGGAACTTATTGTCTTGCAATAAATTCTGGAAGCTAGAAATAAAAAATCAGGCTGTTGGCAGAGTTGCTTTCTGATGAGTACTATGAAGGAGAATACATTTCATGACTCTCTCCTAGTCTCCTGTAGCAGGCATTTGTTGGCTTGAACATAGCCATATTTTCCTGTATGTTCACAGACTTTCCTGTTTGTGTTTGCGTCCAATTTCTCTCTATAAGCACAACAGTCATAATGGGTTGGGACTCACCCTGATGACTTCATCTCAATAACTTGCAGAATTGTTTCCAAATAAGCTCACAATAATAGGGGCTCAGGGTTAGAGCATCAATATTTTTTGGAAGAACACAATTCAATTCATAATAGCTAACTCAAGGCATCGAGACTATGTGTCAAATGGAAATGTAGAGCATTGAATTCAAATTATGATTCACACAGCATACTGGGCAACTTTTGGAACTTACTCTGTCTGTTTCTGCCTAAGTTCTATCTTTTATGTGCAAATAATGATAATGTCTACCTATAAGATTTCTACCAGAAGCAAGTGGGAATCAAGAGTATAAAATACCTGCCAAAACATTAATATATGAAAGACTAATAATTTCCTTTCTGTACTCTAATTTTTCACTTGGAAATTTCTGGGCTGTCCTGGAAGAAACTCACTTTTTGTAGCTTCAGCCTCAGTTATTGATTCTCCTGCAGCACTGATTATGGTTAACTTTACAAGGGATTAAAATTGCTAAGCTAATTTCTGCATTGACTTGTGAAGTAAAATAAGGACTTCATAGAGATGAAGAAGGTGACTTAATAATAGCCATCAAGTGTATGAGCAGTAATTTCATGCAGGCAGGAGGCCAAATCTTTTCCACTTTTATTGGGGGCAAGATAAAGAGAACAGGGTCTCATATTTTTGTGGGAGAAATTTAAATAAGAAAGATTCTATTTATAAGGTCTATATCAGGGTTGGTCTTGAGTGACCCTGAAAATGAAAAGAAATTGGGTATTGATCTCGTTTTACCTCTGCAGCTATTGCGAGGGACCTGTTGTCCTCAGGCTTCTCCATAGCATTGCCAATCTTGAGCAGAGTGAAATACATAATCTCTTATGGTTAGCCTTCATTCACAAATATTTACTAAGCATGCATTATAATACGGTAGACTAGCAGCTGTAGCAAATATTTCCAAAAGCTCAGTGTTCTAAATCAGTAAAAGTTTATTTTTTTCAACAAATATCCAGCATGTGTGTTCCTAATGAAGGTGTTTTCCAGGATAGCTCTCTTCCAAGTAACAAACTCAGAGACCTATAGCTTTCCCATCTTCTGGCTGAGCCTCCTGTAGATTCACTCTGCCAGAAGATGCACTGTAGATTCACTCTGCCAGAAGATGTAAAGTCACAGAGACTGTGCATGCTTTAGTGGAACAGGCCTGGAAGTGGTGGCATCCGTTTGGACCATTTCCTTTTGTTCAGCACTCAATTGAGTAGATTGGCTTTCCTGCAAAAAAGGTTCAGAAGTCTGTTATACATAGAAAGAAAAAGCAAAAGAAGAAAATAGCCAGTCTGTATGGCAAAAATGTTGTGCAAAATAATAGTTCTTTTCAGCACTGTACTTCCTGTGGCACTGTCTACAATTATTTAACAAATGCTTATTCATACATAGATTGAGCCAAGTCACATGCTAGGCTTTGAGGCTAATTCAAGGTGCACCTTATCACCTGAGCTCTGTCACTGACTGCTATGGTATGAATGACTCCCCCACAATTCATGTGAGGGAAACTCAATACTTTGTGCAACAGGATTGAGAGGTATGGGATTAAGGGATAATCAGATCTGGAGGATTCTGCCCTTGTGAATGTATTCATGTGATTAATGGTTTGGTTATAGCAAGAGTGGTATTGATGTAAAACTGAATTTAACTCCCTCTTGTTCACTTTTTCATGGATCTTCTCTTGCCTTTCTGCTTTTTGTTACAGCGTAATATCTTAGTTGCTTTTCTCATCGGCGAGACAAAATACCTGACACCCAAAGTAAAAGGAAGAAAGGTTTATTTTGGATCACCATTTGTAGAGTTTTCAGTTCATAGTTGGCTAGCTCCAAGGCAGGGTGGTACGGCACAGGAGAAACAGTTTATGGAGGGCAAAATACAGCAAAGCAGCAAAGTAGCAAAGAAGCAGCAGCTCTCTTTCTGTTTCTTATATTCTATCCACACTACCTGCCCTTAGGGTGGGTAGCACTCACACTCAGGTTGTGGCATCCTTAATCACAGCATTCCACACATAATCTCAACATCAAACAATTTAATCCTAGCATCACTCACCCTAGAGCCAGTCACCTTCAAAAAGTCCCACCTATGAACACCTGAAACTTTGAGGGTACATCTAGATACAAGCCATAATATTCTGTCCCTAGCCCTCAAATGCACATTCATTTATGTAAAACGTATTTAGTCCATCTATAAGAGTTGCCCAAATCCAAACAATTTCAGCATTGCTAAAAAGTTCAAGTCCAAAATCTCCTCTGAGATTTCAGGTCAAACTCTTAGCTTCAAGCCCCTGTAAAATGAAAAGAAAGTTAAATATTTCCAACATACAATGGCAGAAGGTTAACATTGTCACTCCAAAAGGTACAAATAGGGGGATAGAAAGCAACAGGACTAAAACAAGTCTAAAGCCCAACAGAGCAAGCATTAAATCCCATAGTACAAGGCCAGCATCTGAAGCAATCTGTGGCAAGTTGTGAATTTTAAAGGGGTTATGTGTTTCAGTCCTTATGACACTGCTGGAAGTTGAAACTCAAGTGAGTTTTCCCTTGGTGTGCTCTGCTCCCTGCTTGCAGTTTTCCTTAAGCAATCCATGTTCCTGACTTCTTTAAACTTCTGTGGTCTCCACTGCACCTTCAGCTTCCTGTTCATAGCTTTACAAATTACCCTCCCAGGGACACACTGCCTGGCTTCCCAGGCCTTTTTATTGATATCTGGGTGGAAGTCTTCCTGACCCCACAACTGCTGCACTCTGAATGCACCTAAAACCAGCACCATAGAGATGATGCCAAGGTCAGCCACCATGTGGAGCAGTAGACAGGCTTCCTTTGCTCTTGGCTGTAGAGGTCGAATGCCTGGATTTCTGAACTCTAGGAATGAAATTCTGAGGAAAAACACTCTTAGGCTGCTGTCATTCTGAAACATGGTTCTCTGGTCACTTTCTTCTCAATGCACATTATTTCACCTTTGCAATTTTGAGGCTGCAAAGGCTGGAGTCATACCCTTAGGGCAGGTAGCACTCACACCCATGGTGGGGAACCTTTAATATCATCATCACAAAATTTAATCCCAGAATCACATACTCTAGAACTAGAACCCTCAGAAAAGCCCCTCTTATGAGCACATGAGGCTGAGGTTGCATCTAGATACAAGTTATAATGGTGGCATAATAAGAAGGCCATCAACGGTGGGTGAGCAGACACTGATACCATGCTCTTGGATTTCCTGGCATCAAGTCAAACACATTTATTTTCTTTATAAATTATTCAGTCTGTGATGTTCTGTTACAGCAATACACTAAGAAACTAAATTGTCACATAGGTCTCTCTTTGCTCTTTGATGCACTGGTAGCAGGTACCTTTGGAGTCACATAAGCCTACATCCCTTAAATCCCTCAGCTCATCTATATTTTGCTGTATAATTCTAAAGTGTGTCTACATGACCTTCTAGAGTTTTCCTGTTTTCAAAATCTCCAGTAACCCCCAGCACCAGTCAGTTTAATACTAAACTCTTTGGTTGGCTCCCTTCCCTGTCTCACTTCCACTCTCCTCTACCAATATTTCTCTTCACCTCTAGAATATATTACTGGTACTCAAATCCTTGCCTACATATGGAGAATCCAGACTAAGACACTTCCTTCACACTCCTCCAGGGAGGGACTCTTTTACTCATCTGTTTTCCTATATCCAAGAGTAGGTGCCATTTTTTCACCCTACAAGTGCACAGTGAGCACCATCTCTGGGTTGTCTAGATTCTAATATTTTGAACTTGTGAACCCAAGAATTGAACTTGAATTTGAGAAATAGTGTCTCAAAATTAACTTCTTAGCTGAGTTTATGTAGTAGCTACTTCATTTTACAAATGAAAGTTACCTACATTTCTTTCAAAGATCTTAAACCCTAAATTGTTAATCCCCCACTCTTTCCTCTTAATTTTTAAGGAGGAAAAAAATAAAAACAATGATATGGAATTTCTTGACAATATAATACGGAATTAACAATGGTTAGTATATTGTGTATTGTTTTCTTCAAAATAGTTGCTCAGATTATAAGATATAGGCATGTAAAATTGATTGAACAATTTAAGAACAAAGCATTCTCTTCAATGAGCTAAAAGAAATCAGTAGTATCATTATCTTAGCTATCATACATATAGACATATAGATATATATAAGTATGTATCTATATATATTTTTTTCTTTTCCCTTCCTTCTTTTTCCTTTTCCCCTACCCAATTGTTCTTTCCTTTTGAGTAGTTTCTTCCCCCTTTATAAGATCTATTGTAGATTCTGGGTATTATTTACTCTTCCAGTTTCTTACACAAGGGAGACAATATGTTTACACATGTGAGTTTGATGTATTTCATTTATGAGTGTGTTCTCAAGTTGCATGTATTTACCTACAAAAGCCTCGAGTTTATCCTTCTCCATTGCTGAGTAGTACTCCATTATTTTGTACCCATTCCTCAGTTGACAGGCATTTGGACTTTTCCAAGATTTAGCTATTACAAATTGCGCTGTTATAAACATGGGTGCACATATATCGCTGTGGTACGATGGTTTTAATTCTTCTGGGAAAATATCCAGAAGGGGAATATCTGACTCAAATGTGGCCTCTGATCCTAGTTTTTTAAGGAATCTCCACACTGGTTTCCACAGTAGTTTCATCAGTCTACATTCCCATCAATGGTAGAGAAGGGTTCCTTTTTCCCATACCCCCACCAACACTCATTATTTGTTGATTTCTTGATGATAGCCATTCTTTCTGAGCAGAGATGGTACCTCAGTGTTGGTTTAATTTGCATTTCTTGGATGACCAATGATGTTAAACATTTTTTATATATTTAATTGTCATTTGTGTTTCTTCTTCTGACAACTGCATATTCATCTCAGATACCCATTTTTGGATTGGGTCTTTGAATTTGAGGGATCTGAATTTTTAATTCTTTATATGTTCTAGATAGAAGTCCTTAGTCTGAGGAACAGTTGGCAAAAAGTTGTTTTCCCAATCTGTAGGTTTTCTTTTCACTCTGTTGGTGATTTTTTTTGATGAACAAAAACTTTTTAATAGGATAAGATCCCAATTGTTGATTCTTTTAAGTACTTCCCATACAGTTTAGATTTTATTAATGAACTCTCTGCCTCCACCTTTGTCTTCAAGATTTCTACCTATTTTGTCTTCCAGTAAATTTAGTGTTTCTGTTTTAATATTTAGATCTTTGATCAATTTTGACTTTAGTGCGTGGTGATAGATATGGATCTACTTTTAGTCTTTGGCATATGGAAAACCAGTTTTTTCAGCCTCCAAAACTGTGAGAAAAGAAATTTTGGTTGTATAAATCACCCAGCCTATGATACTGTTATGTCCTATGTAATGACATTTTGGTCAAAGATAGCATATACAGTAATGGTCCTGTAAGATTATAAAGGAGCTGAAAAATTTCTATCATCTAGTAGACATTGTAGCTTTCATGTCATAGCACAATGCGTTCCTTGTATGTCTAGTGATGCTGGTCAAATGCGTGTACAGCACAGACAGTTATGCATAGAATATGATACATGATCATGATTAGAAACACCAGTGTTCCCTCATTATGTATTAGTGTATTTTACTGTTTGTTATATTTTACAATGTATTCTTCCTATTTGGAGGACCACCAGAATGACTCTCCTTGAAAGAAGAGCAAGTGTCCCCATTTTGGCTTAACCTGGCCCTGTTTCCGTGTACTGATATGTGCAGAGCTGGTTAAGTTTTGTCTTTATCCCCTCAGTTGGCTTTAAGCAATGCAGTTGGGTCTAGCCAAGGTGCTGATGTGTAATCTTTAAAGGTCAGTGATGTCCCACCTGTAGCTCCCAAGTAGTATGTGTAAGCTAGATCAAGAGATGCCACACTGTTGGCTGAAACTGAACCTTGAAAAAAGAGGCTATGGTGTCTCATGGTATGAAAATAACACATCAAAGCTATAGCACTGACCCCAAAACATTAGATACTCCCTCAAATTGTGTTATGCAGATTAGTCTCTCTCTCTCTCTCTCTCTCTCTCTCTTTCTCTCTCTCTCTCATTCTCTGTGCATGTTACAGAGAATTATCTTTCCTCCTACCTAGCCAAGCTTAAGATGTTCAAGTACTTCCTGCCATCCTCCTAGTCACTCATCCCCGAGGTACTCCTTTCTTCACAAATTAATAAAACCCAGGTTTGTCCCTGAGTGGAGGGCTTTGTTCTAGTTAGCCATCATTTTAACTGGACTAGGGACTCGCTTGGCTCCCCACAATTACAAATATGCCTTAGTGCCTTTATTCACACCATGAGTTGCACTGGAAGTGGTAGATTGGAATTAAATTATTGGAATATAAACTTCACCAGACTGTGACAAGATCCAGGAAGGGTTTTCTATACTCCTATATGGTACAGTTTCTCTCATTTTGGGTAATTCAAAGTATAGATAAAGAGAAAAATAAAAGACTGTTAAAAGAAAATGGGAATGTAGATCTTTCGTGAATGGGAGAAAGGGAGGTGGGAAAGGGAAGGTGAATAAAAATAATCAAAACATATTAAGTTCATATACCTACCTACTCCCTTAAATGAACATAAGCTTCATGTACTGCAAACATATACTGATAAAAATTAAAAGTTTATTGTTAAGTTTATTCTTATACTCCCTCAGCAACAGCTTCAATCAGCCTGTGTTTACTAGGCTTTTAAGCATTTGTAGCCCTAGGATACTGATACATATCATATACATGGAAATAGAACCTGGCAAAGGGCAGCAAAAAGGGTTCCTGCAAGGGAGAAAGGGTAGAGAAAAGACAGCAGAAGTTAGGTTGGAAGTCCCTTGTTGGGGCAGATGGTAGAGAAAAGGTTTGTAGGAGGAGGCAGTGATCAGAGAGAAAAAAGATGGTCCAAATCCACACACAATTACAAAGGAATGGGGAGAAATATGCTCAGGGTCTTTCTTTTTTTTTTTTTCTTTAATCATTTCCCTCTTTCATATGAATTACCTTTACTTTTACCTTCCTTTTAAATTAAATATTCTATAAAGATTATTTAGCTTTGTTCTTTCAAATGATGAAATCTCTAGAAATATTTATTTTACGTACAATTTATTTAAAAATTAGATTAAACTCTGTAAAATTATCTTTCATCTGGAAACATAATGAAACTATCATTCATGCTGGAACTCATTCCTCTTTTCTATAGCAGAAATGAGCAACCAACATGGGTGCTGCTGGCTTGTGAATTTCCACTTTGCTGTTATGCAATCTTTTCTATTTTTCCTTTTCTAAAAATGAGCCCATGTTTCTCAAAAAAGCTACAATAGTCATCTTCTGCAATTATAAAAATTTGCCCAGATTAAGACATTCACTTCCACATCTGGCAAAAGAAAACTACAAAAAGTCAGAAGTGTACTGAATTCTTATAACTAGTGTCATTACTATATTTTCTAAAAGGATTTCCAAGGGCCCCATGGTGGGAACACAGCAATGTTTTGGAGTTTTGTGTTTATTTTAGTGACATATGCTCTGCATGCACATTTCTGGGTGTTTGACTACGTGTGATACTGAAACATGGAGCTTCCAGAACAGTAGCTACTAAACAAAAACACTGCTTTTTGTTGTCAAAATACATTGCATAATATTTCAGAAATTTTTTGTGTCATTGTAGAGTTTGTTGAATTGGGTAAAAATTTCTAATGTTCACTAGCTCTTACATTTGGATCAATTATTTTTAGAGCTAGTTCACAAGATGGTTAAAAGTATTCGCTAGGTATTAATCTTTATTCTTCCATGTCATAGATGTATGCCCTTGGACAAGGCATTCAAGCTCTGAGCTTTCTGACCTATAAATGGGACCATGGAAAGCCTCTCTGTTGAAGTTATCATATGGGTTAAGTGTGATAATGCACATAGCAGGGTGCCCAGGATCCAGTGTGTACTGAGAAAAGTTCAACTGTTGTGGTTAGAAACAATCTGTGTTCTCTAGAGCAGTCAGTTCCTGCTATTGCATGCAGCAAAAGTCATCTTGTTCTAGTGACAAGGACAGTTACACGATCATTTCTATTTCTGGAAATCATGAAAGGAGATGTCAATCCACAGGCCCAGAAATGGGGTGAAGGTTTTTTATTTATATTTTTATTTATTTGTGTCACCTAAGGTGGAAACCAGGGCTTCATCCATGCTAGGCAAGTACTCTGCTTAGGCAAGCTACATTCCAGCCTGAGAGAGTATTGTACATTAGGATTATTTGCATG
Source organism: Dasyprocta punctata (assembly GCA_004363535.1). NCBI lineage: Eukaryota > Metazoa > Chordata > Mammalia > Rodentia > Dasyproctidae > Dasyprocta > Dasyprocta punctata. Next base: position 20,409 of record RJWM01004626.1, on the reverse strand, counting down.
ATCAACAGTTTAAATTCAGATACTTCCTCTAAATCATGCAGAGTTTATATAAGAAATGTAGGAAATGTGCTTTCTCTTTAAACAAGTGTTTTAGAATGTATCACAAAGAGAAGAGGAATCTACTTCAATCTTTCCCTTGGATTCTTCCCCGGATGTAATCTTTTTGGTTCTAGGGAATACAAACCCTTGATCTACCCACAAAAGCTGAAAGAGATGTATTCAGTAGCCATCCAAAACCCAGTCTTTATTATGCGGAGACCAAGAGAATGACAATATTCCAGGAACTATAGAAAAAAATGGAAGGCCTACTACTTTCAGCTGATAACTTTGCTGACCATTGTACAGAAAACCTCTTTGTAATTTAAGCTACTTGCTTTAATTAAAAATTCATGAGTTTAAATCTGGTTTGATATTGAGATCTGCTGTAGTTTGTTCAAAGTTTAAGTTTGTGCCCCAAAAGTTCATGTGCTGGAAAACTGGTCTCCAATATGGTAATGTTGAGAAATGATAGTGTGGTTAAGACACAGGGACTAGTGAAAGGTCACTGGGCATATCTTCTCAGGAGAGCTTAATTCTTGGTCCTATGGTGTGAGTAACTCCTGAATCTCTCTGGATTGCTGTCTCACTATGTGGTCTCTCCCTCACAACCCTGCCACAAAGCTATCTGGCATGTTGTAACATTGCCAAGGAAACCCTAACCAGAGAGGTTCCTATCTTGGATTTTCAGCTTCTAAATCTATGAGCTAAATGAATTGCTTATCTTTATAATGTACCCAGCCTCAGGTATAGCAAAAGAAAACGGACTAGAACAAGGTTTCATCTATCAAGGCATATACTGTGTGAAAACATGGCTTCCAAAAATAATCTGCAGAATATTTTGAGCATGTGTGGTGTCTTCAATAAGTTTCTATTATTTATAAATTATATTATTGCGCTTCTAATATTTTATAAAGTATGTACAAAATGCAACTTTGAGGTGCACTTTAGAAGTAAAGTTTTAATATTTTCTCCCTATACCTGATTTATTTTTTACTAAGTCAGGGGTCTGTGTGTATTCTTGCAAGAGGAGACAAGGCATCATGTATGACTGCATACACTATGGTAAGTGCAAACAATGTAGAGAGCCACAGAAGAGGTAGCAATCATTCTTCTCTGGAAGATGAACATAAATAACAAACTGGAAGTGATTGTTGAGGTAGGTCTTATATAATGAGCAGTTTTCAAGATGGTCAGTAAGAAGCAGAGTAATTGTAGGTAGAAAAGTGGAGGAAATAAAAATGCATAGAAGCACATCAGTGTGAAGATATCTGGGAGAGGATGTGTACCTCAGTTACATCTGGATCACAGGGCATTCGGGGCAGACACAATGGAATATGATCCTCAGGAGGAAACATGGTGCCATTCTAGGAAAGTGCTTGAACGTCAAGCTGAGAAGTGGGGATGTTATCTGGTGGGAGACAGAAGATAGAAGACATTCTGTGGGCAGTGTAGAAGCTGGGTTGCAGAAGGACACACCAAAGGGGTATTAGGTCACTTATGATAATCCAGGGAGGATATAATAGGAATAGAGACTAAGGAGAAAGGTAGCAGAAATGGAGGAGATAAGATAGTTTTGAAAACTTAAAATGAAGGAGTTAGAAAGATTCTGGGACCCTATGAGTTTAAGGTAGCAGGAACACTTAGAATGATACGAGTAAGATGTATTATGAAGCCATGTTGAGTTTTAGTGTTGTGGCGGACTCATGAATAACCATATCAAATGATGGTTTAACAACTTACATTAACTTTCCATTAGTGCTATATTATAGAAATAGCTCAAATATTTCACCTCTCTCTGTATCTCCAACTTTTGCTAAGCAACTTCTCAGTACAACCAGTAAAAACCAGTCTACCCTCTTACCCCTTGAATCTGGCTTTGAGCTGTTATATGACTCACTACTTCAGTTAAGAGATACAAATGATAGTGGAGCATGGCATACTTCTGCCTTCACATTTATGCCCCTGCCATCATAAAGGTAGACTCGCTTAGACTAATGCATGGGTCCTTGGGTGATTTGCAGATTTGAGCTTTCCCAGCCAACATGTTCTAGTCAGGCCAATTTAGAGAAAAGCCCCCAGTTGATGCTTAGGCCTATGACAGATACTATTCAGGATGAACCAAGTGAAGCCAAAGTCAATGAAGCACAGGTAAACTCAACTAGGAACAGATAAAATCACTGGGCAGAGCTAAGACCCATTGAAGACAAATAAGATCAAGTAAGATCAGTCAGGATCAATTGAGCACAGCCAAAATTAATTTAGCCGTTCCCAGCTGACCCTTCAAACATGTGATTTGTAATTCATTTATAATTGATTTAGGGACTGAAATGTGGGGCAATTATTATGCAGCAATAAATATTTCATTGCATCTTGAGTGAAGTAATACTTCTCCTTAACATAACCAACAATTTCAGATGTTCTGTCTCTCCTTGAGCTTTCTCCTTTCTTTTCTAAACTCTAGCCACGCTGATAATCTTTTAGGTCTCCAGTACATTGTGCAGCACTTCCTAGCCTTGTGTTTTGCATGTACCTTTGATAGGAATACCCTTTATCTTCCTAGTATACAAATCTAGTACACGGGTTTAATTTCTACTCATTGTTCAAAATTCAGCTCAAAATTTATTTCCCTGGGGAACTGCTCTCTGAATCTCATGTTAAAGTTAGCTTCTCCTCTTGTATTTTTCCCACAACATTCTATACCTTTTATTCACAGCCTTTATAATAACTGTAACTTAATGATTATCTAATTAGTTTTAATCTGTGCGATTTAAGGACAATGCCCATTTTTTTCCTCCTAACACAGTGGTTGGTACTCATAAAACAAAACAAAAATGGTAAAGGAGTGAATGAATGAATGTTAGAATGGATGGGGGACTTTTGAAGTTCTGGTCTATAAACCAGTGTATCTATCTGTAAAATTCCTAGAATGACAAATTTAGGGACACATTCTTCTGAGTTTTCTGGCATCTGCTGAGGAGGAAAGGAGACGGAAAAATCTGCCTGAGTGGATACACTTGCCAAAGAAACTTCACAGCTGTCACAGTGTTTGCCACTATTAAAGCAGGGACTGAAGCAACCCCAAGGGAAGGGAGACAGTCCCAATTCCTGGTGGAATTTTCAGGATCAAATTTGGCAAAATATTCTTACAAGATTCTCTGCCTGCACCTGAAATTGCTTATAGGAATAAGATTTTTTTTCCTCAAATGCTTCCACCCACAGTTAACCAAATGAGTCCTTTGGGGCAATGTGCTGAATTTAACTTAAAGTCTATCAAATCCCATGTTCTCTATGAATTCTCTTCCTCTCAAAATTATTGCTGTCAGAATATCAATTTGAATGAAACTTCCGCAGTTTCAGTGGGCCTGCAGAAGTCTTTCAACAGTTGGGTGACTACTTTGCCAATTTCTGTGCCAGCAGTGGGAAGAGGAGAGAGCTCTGGGCTGCTTTTTTTCAGTTTATTCCCTGTTTCTTTCATTTATTCTTTCATTTACTCTCTTGACAAATATTGATCAAGAGCCTAATTTGGATTAGGATCTACCGAAAGTGGCAATAGAAATACTCAACTCAGAATTTTGTGAAAAGAACTTGAAATTAGACATTTGAAAGCTCCCAGTACACCTGAGGTATTCAAAATTCCTCTCCACTGTCTCAAATCCCTAAAATTTCTGCATTCTTGCTATCTGTCAGGGCTGGTTTTCTACCATTCTTTCCCCCAACACCTATTTTTAAAGTACCTTGAACTCTTTTCTGATGCTCAAATGTATGGAGCTTGTGCAAATTTTGTTCTCTTTTGAAGTGATCTAAAAATCCTTGACAACTGGCTCTCAACTCAAATGCCTCCCCTGAGAGGCCTCTCCTGAGTGCCTGCATATCCCACAACTACCTTCTATTATAACTCATACTGTATTTATCTATTGTTTGTCACTGCTGAATAGTCTGTCCATGACTGTGAGCCTAATGCTTCAGACAGATCCTGAAACATGATGGATCTCAAAAAATATCTGCTGAGCAAGTGTCACTCTCATATGAAGAGATGCATATGAAAGTTATCCAAGTGAGCCTGGTGTTAATGGAGGTTAGGTTGAGTGTTAGTCATGAAGCTGCTTCTAAGTGTGAAAACTAAGCTGAAGTGACTATCAGTCAGATGTACAGAATGATTGTGTGTCCAATGAATACATCTTAATAAATTCTATCTCTCTAGTCATGAAAGATAAGATTTTAATGATAATTGTGCCCTGCTAAGTAAGGAAATTTGTGAATATATTTTTAATGATACAAACCCACTCAGATGTCCTGGTAACAGTGAATTGATTCAGAATATCTGGATATACATCAAGAGTCTTAATAATGCTTTCTTTATTAAACTTGCAGTTCCTCTTGGTTGTGGTGAGCAGAGCTGAAGGAAGATGAATGATCTCTGCATCATTACTGTCCTCTTGTATTTAATTTGTGTGCTAAGAGTTTTCTTGGCCTTATCTGGGGAAGGCTCTCTGCTGGACACTGGGAATGCTGGAGTCTGGGGTGAGTGCTGAGTTCAAATACTGCTGGAAGAATTGTGGATGATTCTGGTCTATAAAGAGGCTCTTACGAGGTCCTGTGCCAAGGGTAGGGGCAGGGTAAGTAGAAGGTGCTATAAGTACACGGACAGGAGTTCTCCAGCTACCCTGGAGGACAGGGAGGGCTCCTGGAGAAGGAAACCCATAGAAATATGGGAATGTGTTGAAAGAAAGGGTTTTGAGGGAGTGTCACTGGAAGAGTAGAAGTGAAGCCTTAGAAGCAAGACACTCATGGCTCACCCAAGGAACTGAAAACAATGCTGTATGGTTGAAAAGAAGAATGTGAATTACAAGTGACTGGGGCCAGAATGGGGATGATGTTCTGTGGCCCAATGATGCAAGTCTATGAGCCATGATAAGGATCTGGACTTTTTCTTAAGAGCAACAGTAAACTTCAAAAGGGCTTCATAAAGGAAACTGATGTGGTCAGATTTATACTTAAAAAAAAACCTCTCAGGCTATAGCAGGGATTGGAGGGAATTCAGGAAACTATGAGAGAAATATTGATGACATAGGGAGTCAACACTCGGTTGAAGGGAAGTGGGAAGACTTACAAAGTGTGTAGTGGGTGTGTTAGATGGAAAGGACGATGGGTACAAAGATGAAGGAGAGGAAGTGACTAAAGGAAATACTAGATATCCTGCTTAAATATCTTGATTGAGAAAGGATTTCCTGTAAACTCACAGATTTTAAATGACCTCATGTTGCTGTGGGACATCCAAATAGAGATATCCAGGAGACTTTTGAAAAAGAAGTCTGAAACTCAGGAGAGAACCAAGAGAGAAATGTCAGAGTCATCAGCACAGTTTTTCAAGTCACTGGAATATGCAAAATGGAGTACAGAGAGACGTTAAATCCACACTGAGCTACAGCCCATCAGAACCATTAAAAGCTTCAGTGCTTAAGGAGAGATAAAATGAACCCTCTTTTAGAAGAATCAGATGGCGCATCCAGAGGAATAGCAGGAGTATGTTTGGCGATAGAAGGCAAGAAGGGAAGGATTCCCACATCATCAGGGTTCATTGTAGAATGGTGAGAAACAGGAGTGCAAAGGACTTTACTGGTTGCTAGGAGGCTTGTTCTTGCCTTGAATGGGATCAACCTGTTCAGGGATGTGGGTTGAGGAAGACAAGGCTTCAGATTATAAGGGTTGGCATTCAATAGCCTCATTTTTCAAGGTGACTTGGCTTCACCTGGCAGGGTGTTGAAAGTTGAGAGGTAATTTGGTTATTGATCAGAGAGACTTTCAAGATTTAATCCAGATACTAAAGAATCAATGAGGATGGGAGAATCAGGGGTGCAAGAGAGAATCATTAGGTGTGATTCTGAAAAAATGCAAGCGATGAGGAAATTCAGAGCATGGAGAGGGAGGAGGCATCCTTTTCAATATCACCCCAGAAAAGAACAGTGGATATAAACACAACTAACTTTGCAGATTCAGATTTGGTAGCAGGAAGTTGCAAGAATTTCTGTTTGAAGTCTTTTCTTTTTTCCCCCTGTGCAGTAGGAGGTGAAGTTATTTGCCTAAAAGGAGTGGGAACTAGTCGGGTAGGAGATTTGAGAAGTGTGAAGAAATTTGAAATAGTTGTTCTAGAGAGAGAGAGACCACACTCAGGAAAATGGGAGTCATTTCTGAAATCTGGAGGCCTGAGGTGAGGCTGAAGATCTTGATTTTTTATGGCTTCTACCTATAAGGTGGTGGGATTTCCTCACCCAGGTCTTAGTAGCCAGGGCATGAACGTGTAGAGGCTAGATGCCAGTGTGGATGAAAGGCTGCAACTTGGCTGACCAGTGTGATGGAAGCAGAGTGGGTTTCATGAATAGAGGCAGGGAAAGAGGGTTGAAAAAGTGAGGAGTGTTAAGGTCCAAAAACATGAGGATGGCCCTGGAGCCAGGAGAAGAAATTAAGAAGTCAAGGGACTTGACCTAAGGTCCCTTTATTTTTTATTTTTTTATTTTTTTAAAAACAAATGTTTATTGAGAGAAAGAAAGCTTCTGTCTGAGATAGACAGAAGGGGTCCCGAGTGGGTTGCCAAAGACTCTGTCTTTTCTAATGACTTTTATAGAGTAAAACCATGACGGGGAGAACGGGGAACTCACAAGGCAGAGGAGCTTGAGGTGGGACAGAACTGTGGTCAACCAATAAGATTAATTGTTTAGGTAAAATTGACCAAATCAGGGAAGGTCCCTTTATTTTGAAGATTAAATTTTATAGAAAAATTGAGAGTCCTAAAAAGATAAGAGGTAATATTCAGAAAGTAACATAATTGGCTTTGACATTTTTCCATTGGAAAAGTTCTTGATCATGTCATTCCAGAGTTACCTTGCTGGTGAGTGGATGAAAGGGAGAGGAGGTAAATGTCACAGATTAAGAGGGTATCAGAGATGCCAGGAGTTTGGCTCAGTGGCTTAAGCGCCTGTCTGGCAGGAGCAAGGTTGTGAGTTCAATGCCTGGTGCCGCAAAAAAGACAAACAAACTAACAAAAGAGGATATCAGAGATGATACTGAGCTGTCAGATAAGTAGGAGTTCATAGGGATACTGAAGTCATCCTGATACCAGCAGGGCTTGGAGGGAGGAACAATGGAAATCACGAACAAGTCTTTTGCTGGGAAGGTATGGATGAGTCGGATCAGTAGTGAGGAAGGATAAGGGGGTGAAAAACACAGCTGTGAGAGGTCAGAGGAGCAGGAAATTCATGTAGACTGAATAGTGAAAACAAAAGGAAAAAATGAGACAGTGCCCAGTCCAGGCCTCCACATGCTGAGTAAACAGAGAGAGAATGAGCAGGCTTTGCTCATAAGGCTGCAGAGAAAGTACTGGTGGCTCCAGGAAAAAGCCAAGTCTCTACTAAAGAAGAAAGTTGAGCAGAGAGTCAGTGAAGAGGCTGAAGGTGTAAGCAGGTTACTTGCTCTGAAAAGGGAATTTCAGAGATATTTCAGAAAGATTATGGAAATAGGACAGTAGGTAGAGTTTGGCAGCAGTAAGTAAAAGCACAGCAAAAAGTAGAATGATAACAATAACAGCACCATCACTACCAAAACAAAAATAGCATCTAATATTCATTTGTTAAGGTACACTTAATGCTATGGTTTACATCTCGAAGAGTCTCTCACAAGTGCATGTATGAAAGGTTTGGTCCCTGGAGTAGCACTTTGGGAAGCAGTTGAATCCTTTGGAGGTGTACTATAGTAAGAGATCTTTAGGTCATTGAAGGTGGGCCCTCAAAAGGCTCTAGAACTCCCATTAGAAGCCTAAAATCAATGAGTCTGCTTCATGAGGGACTTAACCTTGTTATAGTTTATATCTAAATGTCCCCCAAGAGCCTCACATGCTCATAGGTGGGGCTTTGTGAAGGTGATTGGATTATGGGGCCACTGTGGCTTACTTCTTGTTAGGAGGTTAGGGTCTGATCAGAAGCAGTGGGTCACAGAAGTGATTCAAGGTGGGCATACCTCCTTTCCTGGCTCTTTCCTAGATTTTCTCTCTTTGCTTCCCTGCCACCATGCCATGCTGTAAGCAGCTCTCCTCTGCCATGCTCCTCTACTGTGCTGTTCTGGCTTGGAGCCAGCTGGCTATGGACTGGAACAGGAACCAAAATAAACTTCTCTTCACTTAAGTTACAAATGTCATGGTTTGCATCTCAATGACAATAAAGTGATTAAGAAAAAATTCTAAAACTATTAACCAAAATAAACATTCTGTCTCTGTAATTTGACTCAGGGAATTTTTTATAGTGACAAAAAGCTGACTAACATACCCATTGGTATTTATTGAGTACCTGTGACCTTAGATCTGAGCTTACTGTGGTACAGAAGGTTAACAGGATACTTTCACCTTGGATCATACTTTTCCTTAAGGGATAAAAACAATACAAACCTGTACACACATGTAAAAATTTCAGTAGAGATAACTACAATGAAATAAAGGAAAAACAAATCTATTTAAAAATTAAAATGCAAAGGATGTTGATGTTTTAAATGCATGAGGGTCCTTAGGACTCTTGAGGAGTTGACATTTGAGCACAGATATGACTGAAGAAGAGAAGAAAAAAAAAAGGAATATCAAGAATAGGGGTCAGAGTGGGAAAAAAAATTTAGCCAGTTGTCTCTCAAATAAAAGATTTCTATCTAGAACACACAAAGAGCTGAAAAAATCAGGCCCCCCAGATTCAATGACACAATCCAAAAATGGGTATCTGAGGTGGATATGCAGTTCTCAGATGAAGAAATACATATGACAAATAAAGACATGAAAAAAATATTCAAGATAATTGGTCATCTGAGAAATACAAATTAAAACAACACTGAAATTCAATCTCATCCCAGAAAGAATGACTATCATCAATAAATTAACCAATAACAAATACTGACAGAGCTATGGGGAAAAAGAAACTCTTTTCCACTGTTGGTGGCAGTGTAGACTGGTGCAACCACTGGAAATCAGTGTGGCAATTCCTCAAAAAACTAGAATAACTACTAATCTTTTAGTTTCTTATAGTAGGGAGACAATACAATGTTTACACAAGCAAATTTGGCTTATTTCACTTATGAGTATAATCTCTAGTTGCGTACATTTATCTATAAAACCGTTAGTTTATCCAAAGGAACAGTTTGTGTTTTCACTGTTTCATTGTTTGATCATTTTTTTGTGCTTAAATCTTGTAACCTGAACAACTACTTTTATGATAACAATATGCAATATATTAACTAGTGTTAATTTCCTACTTTTTTTGAAATTCTGTATCATTTCTTTTTTTCTGTTCTTTTTTAAAATTAAAAAAATAAAATAAAAGAGTAAATAAGATACAAAATCTGCAATAGATATTGAGAAAGGAAAAGAAACTGCTTAAAAGGAAGGAACAACTAGGTTGGGGAAAGGAGAAAAGAATGAAGTAAATGAAAATAAATGAATAAATATATACTTTATATAATATAGTTAACAATTATACTACTAATTTCCTTCAGTTCATTGAAGTTTGTCTGTGATTACATTGGTTCATCAATTTTGTTTACCTATATCTTGTAATCTGAGCAAGTGCTTTGAAGATGACAATATGCAATATATTAACCATTGTCAATTTCCTATTACCCTGTTTTGAAATTCTGTATCATTTTTTTCACTTTTTCTCTCTTTAAAACAAAAGAAAAATAAAAACAAAACAAAGAATATATTGAAAATATTGTAAAATTAAAGGAAAGAGAAAAATAAAAAAGAATAGTGGGTCCCAGGTGATATGAACAGCAAGTATAAAACCTTTGAGACAATAAATGTTTGCCAGGATCATGGAAGAACAAGGAGGCTGGTACAGGTGGAGAGTAACAACAAAGGGTGTGGCAGGTAGAAGGGGGTGAGATGAGGAAAGCTGGAAATAGTGCTATCATCACCTATTGAAAAGACAAAGTTTCTTCTCACCCAAATAAGAACAGAGGCCACCTCAGCAGTCACTGTAGTGCCTCATATGGGTAAGCGTCATATCAGGATATGTGTGAGATTTTTGGAGTCTGACTCAGGGCAAATTTTTCAGTGAAGTAACTTGGATAGGACTGAGTGAAATTTATGGTATAACAAATTAGGATCCATGGATGCTGAGAGGTGATTTTGGCAGGGGTCGGCCAGATAATTCTGTTGATTTGCCTGGGCTAAGTGCCACTTTGCAGAGCCGAAAGCTTTGCTTCTGGGTGTTTTCTAGGCAACAGCATCAACTAGGCCCCACACATCTGCTACTTGCTAGGACTTGTTCATACGGGGCCTGAATTTGCAAAAACAGGGTATCCCAACTCTCAAGGACTTCCTATGTGTCTTGCTCATCTATGTAGATCTCTAATAGCAGAGCTCCAGTGTGGGGAATACAGGCTGCTAAGTAATTTCTAGCAGCTATCTTCTGGAGGACTTGCCCCCAGCAGTGCTGGTCTCTTTTCTGTGTAGCCAGCCACTTGAATCCACTAGCACAACAGCACCGTGTCATCCTGTGTGCGCATGAAGTGTCTGAATTGGGGCTGAATCGCATAGAACCTATCAGGTTGGATATGGCTACATAGTTTTTAAACCTCCTGTCTTTTCCAGGTTTTGAGAACTGCACAATACCAGAGTGGGTAAGTGACAAAGAAGAGATTTATGTTGGTTCATGGCTCTGGAGGGGCAAGGCCAGTACCTAGTAATGATCCTGCCTGCAGAATCTTGAGGTGGCAAGAGACTAGAGACAAAGGAGCACCTCTGTGTGTGTGTGTGTGTGTACACATGTGTACATATGCATGTGTCCCGTCTGGTTTCAATCATGGAGTTCTACTCTGATGACCTTATCTAATCCTAATCACCTCTCAAAGTCCCCACCTCTAAACTCCATAGTTAGATTAAATTTACACGACAGAAATAAATTTCAACACAGGAATCCTTTGGGGATACAGTCAAACTATATCCAAATCATAGCATGTTCTTAAATAGCTGATTATGTCCACACCTCAACGTCCTCCTTTATAGCGCTTTCCCACGTGGGATCAGTACACCCCTGCCCCAGTTGCTCCAGAGCCAGGTTCTAGAAAAGGGACAGCCCCAAAGTTACAAAGCTCATTGACATTGCTCAAACAAGCCAACGGTAAGCCAACCCACCCACACTATCTCACTTGGCCTTCCTGTGGAAACCACAGTCCAAGTGCTGGTCCACAGGGAGACCTATAGCCTCCCCAGAGGGCTGTAAGTAACAGACTGTGAACCACTTCCTAGTTCCTTTCTTGATCTATCCAGATCTTCTACATGCATGTGTTAGTTAGTAGACTGGTCATTGTTTTAACCCATCAGGCACACTGTGCCTAGTTGGCAGGGTGTTCCCCTCTCTTCTCAGAGATTCGATCTTCTTCCCTCTTGTTATGTTGCATTCCCCAGGACTTCGGACTTCTCTGCTCCTTCCTTTGGGCCAGACTGCCCTCAACTCAGGCATGTGATCACATTTAAGTGTCAGGGGTAGTCTAACTGGATTTCAAGGAGGAAGGGGAAGAAATATTATGAGTCCATTAGTGTATTGTACCATTCAACCCTTATATGTGTTGAACTAGATATTATTATTTATCTGTATTTTGTAAACCAGAGATGCAGACAAGTTAAGTGATTTTTTCCACAGACACATTGCTCAGAAGGGAACCTTGGATTTGAATTCAAGTAGGCTGGATGTAGACCATTACATTTACTAATTAAATAATATTGGTGAATTGACCAGGTTAAAATTTCATTCTCCTTGGTGGCTTACATATATAAATTCTACTGGGAGCTGGAGGAGCTTCTAAACATAAAGAAATGATAAAGAGATGAAAATGACTGATTCTCTCGTCATTACACACTATATATATACATATATATATATGTATATATATACTGAATTCTCCTATTGTATCCCTTAAACATGTAAAGATATTTTGTATCAGTTAAAAAGAAAAAGAAATTAAAAACCCTTTATTTTGTCTTCTAAGCAACGTCACAGCCCTTCCCAAAACTCTAAAGGGGGTTGGCATTTACACTGCAGTTGATATGAATTGGTCACGATCTGTGCAGTCTTACCTAGCAATTCTGCCCCTATGTGCTAGATTAGTTTAATAAGCCTTTCTGACACAGCTATTACCAGTATAAGCCAAAACCATGCCAGATACATTCCTGAAAATTATTTCATGGGAAGAATTTCCTAAGTATGAGTTTGATTAACTGGTTATATATCAAGCAGATCTCATCATGGAATTTTCTGGTCAACCACATTGAACCCCAATGGAAAAGACCTTTGCTCTATGGAAAATTTGACATCTTTTGGGGGAATTCAGTGCCCATATCTGTATTCTCACTTCCACTGCAGGCTGGAACAAAGACAGATTCACTCCACATCTCTATCTCACCGAGCATGCTCTGCACAAAGGAGGTTGACAATGCCACTTTGCCACTTTTCCTTCTTCTGTTTGGTTAATTGCATTGTCAAGAATTACTTATCATACATTTAACGCTTAGTACCTATTTATTATGAGTTCATGTAACTGCTATTTAAAGAATAATCCCTGCTAACTCCCTTCTACCCCATTTGATGCCACTCTGATTCTGTAATTGCTGGTTTCTGAGATATTATGCCACAAAACTTGAAAGCATAATTGCTTGTTTCATTCCAGACAATACGTTTTCATGATGCTTAAAGCTTAACTGGCAGGTCTGAAGCCCAAGCAGAGGCAGTGAGGCAAGCTTGCAAAGGAACACAGGGCAACCTTGCAGAGTAATGTATGCAGGCACCACACAGAACTGCACAAGGTGAAGCTGTCTCCAAAAAATTAAGAGAAAGGAATACGATTCTTCTCTGCAGGAGCTTTGTTTTACAATTTCAGTGACTGCCAGTGCTTCTTGCTGGAGCAAATCAGCCTCACATACAGGCAGGCAGCCATGTGGAAAATGGTACAATTCTCAGCCAAAGGGAGACAGTCTCAGAGCATGAGAGGGGCTGTGGGTCGTGGGGCTGCTCCTTGGAGAATGGTGGGGATAATCCAGTAGTTGGTCCTTGCAAACCTGCCCCACCCAGCCTGGCCTTTAGCTGTCTGAAGTCTCCAATCTAGAAGCTTTCTCAGACTCATTTGCTCCCTAATTTCTGTACTTTCTTTTCATCAGTTAATCATTACTCTTTTTTAAAACCAAAATGTTAGAACTAAATTTACATACTGCCTAGAAACTTGCTTGATTCTTTCTCCTTTTTCCCTCTTCCTTCCCTCCTTTCTTCCAGCCCCCTTTCCCTTGCTCCCACTCTTTCTTCTTTTTTCTCTCCCTGTTTCACCCTCCATCTCTTCCCTTCAGTTTTCAGTTCCTTTTTTTCTCCCTCCTTCTTTCATTCTTCCTTTCTTGTCCTCCATTTCTGTTTTCCTTCTGTTCCCTTCCTGCCTTTCTTCTCTATGGCAATCCACACAAATAGTCACAGTCCCCCCAAGAAAACAGAGAGATAGAGAAAGAAAATTACAATGGCTTGAGATATCTCCTATGGTAGACGGAGGCTGGGTACCAGCCACATTGCTGTGTGGCCCAGCTGCCCCCAATCTTGGTACCTGTCTGACCAGTGCAGGCAGGGCCTTGACTTTGTCAGGGTCTTGCTCCATGTCCCAATTCACTCTCTTGCACTCTCTTGATTTATTTTGGTATATGAGAGTTTTTTCCTACTTGTCAGTTAATTGATAAATCAGAAACTACACAGTTCAATTCAGTTCCAGGCAACCGATGCTAAGAGTAGCACAAAGAATCAGACAAGATTCTGTGGTCCTAGAGCTCATGCCCTAGGGGCAGAAAAAAATGTGTGCCACAGTATTCTCATCTGTAAAATGGAGAATCAGGAGGCTTCTCCCTCATAGCTAGATTAAATAAACTAGGATGGGGTGAACTACAGGATGTTCTAGAGCAGGAAAGTTTTCTGCCCTTATTTTGTTAAGGCTTCCTTCACAAGAGCAAATCATGGCCAGAGAGAGGTTCATGGTGACAGTTCATAAACCAGAGTCCTCCACAAGCCTGTGACACTCAGAAGCTTAGCCTAACCCTCTAGGTCAGAGGTCTTTCCCCTGGCAGCCAACAGCTAGCTGAGCAAGGTGGGGAAATCAGTATCCAGAATCATCAGGCATGGCTCAGAGGTGGGCAGGCTGGCAGGGCTGAAACTGGCCACTGGCCTGAAGAATTTGAGACTGTGTGGCTCAAATGGGAGGCTGAGGCTGGTTGTGGGCCATGTCTTTAAATATTAAGCCTAACAAAAATTTCCTTTTGCCTTTTCCTTGGTGAACTTATATAGGATAGAAATAGAACATTAAAGGCCTCAGGCAAACTGAAGAAGTTTTTCCCCCTTTCTTTTTTTCTTTAGACTCTTCCAGCTTAAAATAAATGAGATAGAAACATGAAAACAAATGCTTAGGTTAAAGCTAAAAGACTCAATAAACAAAAGGAAGAGAAAAAACTCCATCTAGAAATGTAGGCTGAACAAAGCATAAAATATAGTTCTGAGTTCCCTGGCAGACAAAGAGAAGAGGGAAGCATTCTGGATTCCATAGTTCATATTAGTTAGTAGCCAAGAAGTGTCCAGCTGGTGCTTTGAAGTAAAGAAGGGTAGAGAACAGGACCCAGAACACTTATTAGATTATGAACTTATGGGGTTTTGATGGCAGCAAATCCTGTGTGCAGAGAAGCGAATAAGATCATAGAGAGAAGTCATCCTATGGAAACATGTTCCAGGGAGACAAACTAGCCAGCAGAAGGCAAAGGATTGACAAGGCAAGAGTATGATGCCTACTGCAGAACTGGACAAGGGCAACTGTGGAGTCCATGTGGCACTGGCATAGGGGAGGGTTGTGAGGGTAGCCTACAGCTGGTTCTGTGAATGCGCCTTTCTATAAGCTTGTCCTCTGGGCCCTGCCCATGGTGACCAGCTCGTTCTGAAAGAAACAATTCAATTGAAAGAGAACTTCAGTGCAGCAGCAGAAATAAGCTTTTCCTGGCTTTTGTCTTATTCAGGAAGCCTTTCTGTAAGTTGCCCTAAATGACAGAATGGGTGGTAGGCTCACTCACCCACTCACTTGCTCATTCATTCATTCATTCATTCACTTCAGGGTCACTTATGATGTCCCAGATCACTAGGCTCAATCTTGCCCTGGCAATGTCCTAGAAAGCCTGAATGGCCTTGACAGGTTGCTGTTGTTCTGCCATTGTCTTGTGGGGTGATGGAAGATGTTCAACATCCTGGCTTCTTGCTCATTAAACAGTCATTAGGACAATGTCAGTGGCCCTAAAATGCAACTGTGGGGTAAGTAAAGTGATGTTACTCTTATCAGAAAGCCTTAAGAGGGGGTGAGTATCTAGAGGGTGGGGGCTGGAGAAGGGAGGAGTGAGGGCTTCTTCCTGAGAGGAGCAGGTAGACAGCAGCGGAATGGGGCTGCTTCCTGGGGTGAGCACAATCTTCCAGCAGCAGGGGGGACCAGAATGAGAAGAGCAGGAGCAAAGCCAGGCCGGCCAGCTGGGAAAACTGGAGCAGGGGTTTGACCCAATACTTGTCTCACACTGACCAAACTGGTTAGAAATTGCGGAGCACATTTGCCCCTTACAATAGAGGGAAGTAAGTTTTGTGGTGTCCTGGAGACCCAAGGAATGAAGGTTTCCTGTCTCTTTGTGGTGTAGGCTGCCCCTACTCCACTCCCTAGGCCCCCAGGGTAGGTTCCAAGCATCTCATCTGTTTGTACCCATGGCATCCCAAGGCAGGGTGAAATGTGGAAGGGTTCGTTTTATTTTAATTGACAAATAACAATGTATTTTTGTCAAATGCACCATAATGTCTTGAAGTATGTATATATTGTGGAGTAATTAAATCTAGCTAATTAGCAAAGGCACTACTTTGCATAGTTATTATTTTTGTGGTGAGAACATCCACTTTTTTTTCAGGAGTACAATGCTTCTTTCATTAAATAGAGTTACCTTGCAATTCAATAGATCTCTTGAGCTCTCCTATATAATTGTAGTTGTTATATCCCTGAAAGTATTTTTTGTTTTATTTTGTTTTTTGCCATATGGGGACTGAGTTCAGGACTTTTGCACTGAGGTTTTAAAAAAAATTTTTGAGACAGGGTCTCGCTAAAATGTCTAGATTGTACTCAAACTTGCAAACCTCCTGCCTCAGTTTCACAGAGCCCTGAGATTACAGGCTTGCACAGCCAAGCCAAATTGAAGGGATTCCTTAACAGAAAGACACAGCCTTTAAACCTGATCAGAGTTTAGGACCTGAGGCATTTAGAAATTTCTTCCCCTTAAATGAAAAGCATATATTCAAGGGATGTGAAATCAGTATGTCAAAGTGATAGCCACACTTCCATGTTCATTGCAACATTATTCACAGTAGGTCAGATACAGAGTCAATTCAAGTGTTCATCAATGGATGAATGGGTAAAGACAATGGAATATATATATATATATATATATATATATATATAAACACAATGGACTACTATTCAGTCTTTAACAAAGAAGGAGGCCCTGTCATTTGATCAACATGGATGAACCTGGAGCACATTATGGCAAGTGAAATAAGCCAGGAACAGATAAACATGTACTGCTCATTATTTCACTTATATGTGAAATCTGAAAGTTAAACTTAACAGAAACTGATGGAAAGTGGAGTGATGGTGGCCAAAGACTCAGATGTTGTGGTAGGGATTGGGGAGATGTTGGTCAAAAGATACAGATTTTCAATCAGAAGGAATGAATTCAAAGGATTTCTTGTACATCATGGTGATGATTGTTAATAGGAATAGTATTGCATACTTGAAAACTAGATTTTAAGGCTTCTCACCACCAATAAATAAGTAGGTGAGAAAATGTACTTGCTAAGTAGCTTGATTTAGCCATTCCCATGATGTTTGTATATTTCAAAACATTATGCACATGATCAATACGTACAATATTTATCAGTTAAAATACATTTAGAAAATTATTGATGACTCCAAAAACCAGAAGAGAAAAATCTCCAAATGAGCCCTAGTTTCACACTTATTAGCAGCTCTGAAATTGACAGCTCATATCAGAGCAGCAGCGAAGACAGGGAGGTACATGTGAACTGCCTGATTTGAAACATGGAAACTATCAGAAGGAAGTTAGCTCTCCAGCACAAAAGATGTCACCTTGAGGCACATCAAGGCAAAAAGGAATTATGACTGTTTGAGTTTTAGACTCCTCTTAAAAATGCTTCCTACAGCCCTAACTTCTGAGTGAGAGAATTTATTAGACCCAGAACTGTCATTTGCTAAGTGTATCTTGATTTGGAGAGATGAGCACAAAAGGAATTTTTTGGCAGTTTCCAACATTTCAAGTACTTGTTTCCTTTGGCATTTTCTGTTGTGTTTATGCCCCACACAAATGTAAAGCTCCTTCGCAGGTGCTGTGAGACTCCACAACAAGGTTACTACCAGTGCCCTCTGTGCACTTTCATAAGGCTCCAACACCCAGTGGATCGTCAGCCTCAAAGGGCCCATTGATCTTGACCACCCACTTGTTACCTTTGGAATCCACAGAGACCTAGTTGATGATGGGTCTCTTAGACTGAGCTTTTTCCATGTAAAGCAATTGTATATTGTGCATTGACTGTGATTCTATGTCAACCTAAATGACAATCAAAGATAGGGAGATAGAGAGATTCTTCAAAGGATGATATTTGTTTGAGAACAGCAGAACGTTGCAATGGGAATGCAAGTGTCTTAGTAAGTTACGCACATATGCAAGGAGGGTGAGGCAAGGGGAAGTTTTTGAAGGTGATTTATTTGTGGATGTGAAAGGTCTTCCTGCATTCTTCTGGAAACCTGTGCTTTGCAGTCTGCAGTAGCACAACCATACACCACAGGCACCCTAAGTAATAGGAAGAGAATGATCCATGTGCCAATTGCCTGATGTCTCCAAGGGTTGTTTTTCTGGTCCAGGTGTTCTGGATTATACCAGAGCCCAAGATGCTGTGAGGTTCAGCTGGTCCTTGGGCTGCCTCACTATTCTGCATCCCGGAATGGTTTTGCAAATTGAAATGGAAAAGGAAGGAAATCATTCCACAGAGCAGTATGCAGCAGGCACATCTGACACCATTACAAAGCCAGTGACCTTTTTTCTTTGGAATTTTCGTTTAGAGAGAACTATTTCCCAACTCTGCTTTCCCATGCTGCAGAACCGATGGCCATTCTGTTTGGTGGCAAGTGCTAATCAGTTGGTGGATTTTAAGAAAAGTACAGGGCATTAATATAGCTGTCAAAATATTTCTAAAATGGTATCATTTCTTCTCTTGGTACTGGTGCAGAACTTTTTGTTTTGAGAAGCTTGTAATTAACACCAGAGACAGGCTGAAATGGCTTTTCTGCACAAAATGCATTTCTGGGCTTAAATGGAGGAGTTCACTTCTCAGTGTGGCTCTCACCCATTTGCTGATAAAGTATTTAGTATGCACTGGGGAAAAATCTCCTGCATTCACCTGTAGCTGAAATTGTGCCAATATAAATGTACATACCTGCTAGTATAGAGTGCTATGCTAGCTCTGGGAAGACTGTGGTGGTTATAACCTGGCAAGGCTGTTGAAGATAATGGTACAGGTTGACTGTCTCCTGTTCTAAATGCTTGGGATCTGAAGTGTTTTAGATTTTGGATTGTTTTGAAATTTGTAATATTTGCATATACATTAAGTGAAACTTTAGTGATAGGATTCAAATCTAAACATGAAATTCATTCAGGTTTCATATGCACGTTAGACACTATCCAAAGGAAATTTGTGCAATATATTTAATTCATCTGTATTTTGACTCCAGTCATATGAGGTTAGCTGTGGAATTTTCCACTTGTGACCTCTTGTTAGTACTCAAAAATGTCAGATTTCAGAGCATTTTAGATTTTGGATTCTCAGATTAGGGATGCTAATCTGAGGGTGCTCATCTAAGAGTTTTTCATGTTTTGACTGGTTTTAATTAGTAGAATTCCCAGAGCTAAGACTCAGAAGCTGGGAAACATAGTCACTCAGATAGCAAGAGGCAAAGCTTGACTATATTTAATTGTCTGTGTATACTGGCTACAGGGACTGAACACCTCATCATGATGCTTGCAGATAATCCTGAGGTATTTCATATGCATGCGTTAATGTTGGGGCACAATTATATGGTTAGTAAAGGCACAATTATAGAACAACAAACTTACAGGCATATTATAACAGATTAAAATCACATAATAACCTCTGTCTATGCTCTGCTGCCTGTCACATAAACACCCTGCTGAATTCAGTCAGCCTTGACTGTCCGGGTCCAGCTGCTTTTCTTCTGATAATGCACTGGGCCAATTTGACTATTCTCATCTTGTGTTTCCCTTAATTCCGGCTTCAAGGCAAAGTAACCCAGTCAAAGGTACTTTTTAACTCTGCTTGTTTTGCTTGACACCAAACCCCTCATCTCCAGGATGTTCCTATGTTATAAACAATTCCTTTCAAGTAAATCTATTTAGAACGACCTGACCAGTAATGTATGTAACCAATCATGTCATAATCTTCCACCAGCTTTGTACTTCCTGCTTCTGAATGTATATAAGTTTCTGATTCACTTTCAGTCACTGCTGGTGATTTGTACACTGTTAATTGTCCCCCAGTCTTCTGGCATTAAGAACAATAAACAATTGTCTTCTAACTCCTTTGTGCAAGAAGTCTTCCATTTGGTTTGATACTGGTTTTTCTGTAACATTAATAGGGAAATATACACAAATGTGGAACCATGATCAGCTTTCCGGAGTCTGCTAGCATTCTTTCAGTGCTAGTGGAATATTTTAGGTCACACAACACTATTAGATACACAAAAACAACAACAAAAACACTGCCTCCATTGTATATTCTTAACTTACACATCACTTGTACCGCTGCACTGATGTATCTTATACCTTAAAACTCACACATACAAAACAAAACAAACAGGATTAGATAAAAAAATTAGCATTATAGTCATTATGGAAAACAATATAGCACTCCCTCAACTAATAATAGAGTTGCCATAGGATCAGTAATCCTGTTACTTGTTATACAGGTATTCCTCATTTATGGTAGATTTGCTTAATGATTTTTCTTTTTTTTTTTAATTTTTTTTTATTTAAAAGAAAATAGACACAGAAGATAGAAACAAAAAGCATGAAAGACAAACAACAACAACGACAGATCTGATACAATTACACTGTAGGTTTACACTCTGAGGTGGTTGAAGTTTGACAGTAGTTACAATATTACATATCATTACCTTCATAGGGGTTGATCATATTGACAGACATAGACACGCAAGGTT